>JAHZNB010006545.1:0-33180 GCA_027744295.1 Callyntrura guangdongensis
CACCAAACATAACTGTCATAAATAAAAATAATAATGACGTCAGTGAACCTACCCATCCTTACTGTAAGCAAATCAAATTAGTGCAGTTTTCATGGAAAAAATAAAATATTTAGAAATGTTTGACTAGTCTTGATTAAAAATAAGTATAGACAGTAAGTACATATATTGCTGTAGAAGTTGGTGCCAATGTGATTCTGTACAAATTTTAGTGACCAGATATACGTTATCAATATCTTCTCATTGTTCACTACATCTTTTTCAGTATTTATAAAAAACTGTGTATTTAACCATACTTGATGCATACAAAAACTATGGATAAAATAATGAACGTAAAATGAAACCGCCATAAGTATAAAATCGTTAAAAAGCTGTTCGTAAAATAGCAGTTGTGTGTATTCAATAGCACTCGTGCAAAAACTCGTACAAAATACATTATTATGGGCTATTCGCACTGCCGTGCAGGAAACAGAAAACTGCGCGGTGCAAGAAGCTCGCAGTTTTCTGGCAGTATTTAACGGCATGTTCTCATTAAAAAATAGCTTATTCACACACAGCGCAAAGCCGAAAAGCTAGACCGAAACAGCTGGTTGCTTCATGCTGCACGTCCAAACATATACGAACACCAAATCAGCAAAATAAACCACTACTTTTGTTGGGTGGAATGCCCAAGATTATTGTAATAATTTCCTTAATTGTATGATTTATTCAGTTATTTTTAATTAGGAAATGATTATGTTTGAACGTCTGAGTCGACCTGAATAGTCGAGCAATAGCAAAAACTTAAGTTCTAGTACCAGCTGTTAAGTTGAATCGCTTTAACGTAAAATCTTTGTTTTATAGCGTGATAGCCTTTTTCACTAGTTATATAGACTGATGCCTGAATTTGAATAAAGTCAAAGTTTTACTACCCCTCCCTCAAATGTCCCCCTGGGTTTCATCAAATCTGCTAAACTTTTATCACGGAGTTACCAGTACCTTAGTGTTCTTATGTGCCAATATTTATACAAATCGGTTAAATTTAATTTTTACCTCCCCCAATCACCCCCTCGGGAGGGATAGATCAAATTTGGGTTGGGTTGTGGGTTGTGTCGGCACAGTATATTTTATTTACCACCACTACCCACTTCTATTGTTTACGAGGTTATTCGAAAATGATGATCATTGATCTAAATGAGAAAAAAGCGCCTGTATCGTCGTTTCGGCTTCTTCTGACCAAGCTTCAACTTTTCTTTGAAACATTTTGACCGCTTGAGCCGAAATAGCCAGGAGTGCGAACACTAACGCATTTTTACGCAAGCATCAAAAATTGCCAAAGCAAAAAGAACACAGCGACAGCATAAAAAACTGCCACAGCAAACTGCGTGTGCAGTCCGATTAACTTTCATCGAGCAGTTATCTGCTTGCTACTCGGCAGTGCGATTATCCCATTAGATAGTTCACACATGGCATTTTTTTCCACAATAAAATTGACGGCTCTTGTGGGTAATACCTTGGAAATAAACGATTCATATTTTCCTTTTTGTGTCTTCTGCCTGAACAAATCTGACAAGAATGCCAGACGCTATATTAAGGTGACTAGAGATATCCCTTTTATGTAAATGAGTTTCCTCATTCCAGAATTTTTGCGGGCTTATCAACAAGTAGCAATATTGAGACTGCAGTATCATTACAAAATTTAATAATTGTAAAGTAGAGCGCGAGTGAGCAATTACTCGCTTAAACCCACCTTAAATATCTCCGAAAACCTTGTAATATAAAGTACGCATGTTTTTAACCTTTAGTAATAAATGTAATTCTGTAGTCTTATAATATCAAAAATAAAAACATTCAAATAACGTATATCTGACAATTACAGGTTATATACTTCCATATACTTCAAATACTGAGCAAAAGAAGGACTGGACAATATTGGAAGGAACTAGTAATTATGGAAACGTATTTAATATGAGCCCTGTCGCCACTGCAAGCTACTAAAACTGTTTGATTCCTTTGGTTGTTGCATCAAGAGGTAACCTATGATGTTGTTTCTAACTACTTCAAGTGAAAGTCAGAAGAAATTTAGAACAAAAATCATTTCTTCGTCCAAGCTCAACTGTCCCTATTAATCCTGCGTACTAATGTGCTGTTTTATAGGTTTACCTTGTGAATCAAACAAAAATTGGTTATCAGTGAACACCAGCAAATGATGTTGAGAATAGTGTGGTTGGCTTTTGTAACAGGTAAACAATGTTAAATTTTAAATAAGAATTCAAGTCTTAATTTTTATTATTTCAGTTAACTAACTTTATTTGAAAAATTATTTGCAATTCTAGCAATTCCTCAAACTTCTAAACTGAAATGATTGTTTTACGGTTGTTTATAAACATACATTTCTCACAAAGGACTTCTTGTTGCCACACTAAAACAGAACATTGGAGTTTAAAAACAGAGGCATCCATGGAGATATCTAAAACCAAAACAACCGCAAAACGCATGGACCTTTGCAAATAAAGGACTATGCCTAATTTTGTACAATTATTAGCTAGTTCGCCATTCGACTGGTGTTTTGCGGATAAAACTGTATCTTTTATTAAGTATTAGAGAACATGTGCCAATACAAAATTATTTGCAACTAGAATCACCAATAGATTCAAGCTGAACTGTTTTGTGTACCGTAATGTTACGGACCGTGAAACAAACTATACAATTACTTCATAAGTCTAGTATATTAAACATGAGGTATCACGTTGATTTAACGAATAATATTAAGTATTTTAAACAATTCCTAAAATAACTGGTTTTTAGGCATCTGAACAAGTATAGGAACTGATAATTAACATTACAAAAATATAAATTCTTTCAATTTAAATGTGGTTAGTTGAATAGGTTTAATTACAAACCACGAAACTTGCAGAAACAGGAAGAAATGGGCCAATTTTTCTGAATTATTGATATTATTTAGAGAAAATTTTTGCTCGACTACCGTGTCCAAAGTCGACACATTTCTTTTTCAATCAAAGCCTATGTGTCAATCATCACATCACCATTTATCACGACACATCTTACGGAGAATTCCATAGGCATAGTCTTGTGTTGTAAATTTATACATGCACTTTTTTACACCGATTAAATTTTTGAAACTAACCTGAGTCTATATTTCTTAATATGAGATCGATAAACGTGTAATGATAAAATGCACTTTATCCAGATGTTTAAAATGAATTATAAACGAAATTAATTACTTGATTTTTATGTACTCTGAAATGAGTAAGAGAATGATAACAATAGCAGAACTAGACACTAGCACGACTTGAGCAACGAGGAATCAAAAATATTAATATAGGTTTTTCATCAATTAACTCAACGAAAAGTTACATGTACATTTCTACGACAAATTGATAAAATTATTGTGGTGGTGAAAATGGTGATAGATAATAAGAAAGAAAAATAAGTAATAGCACAGTGTATACAATAGATTATTAACTCTGAGCTCAATTATTAACTTGCATCACTGCATTAGAACATGTAGTCGTCTATCAGTGTATACCAACGGACCATCAGGTCTCTGAATTCTATATAAAACCTCATGTAGTAATTGAAGGATTTCGATAATTATGACGAACGCGTAACCAAGTGGCCAAGTCTTATGACCGGTTGCACTTGGAAATCTATGATGCTTCACAATGTGAAGAATAAAATCGTAGCACACTACAATACGTGAGGTACGTATGTTTTTAAGAAATTTATTGGAGGTGAAAGGAAAGATTTGAAACGAAAGTTTACAGGTGGTCATGTAAGATCAACGAACGAATTTTAACAGCAAACTGAGTTGTTGTCGTATAAAACGACAACGGTTTTTATACCAAAACGCGTGCACAGAAAACATGCATAATATTGTCATAACGATAATAATTGCTTACATACTAGAGTTTGATATATAATATATTAGTTAGCGTAGGTGACAGGTACCTACCTGGCTATCTATTCTACTAGGAAAGTGTGGTGACAGTGTTAAGCACTGTCACCTTGAATGGGTCGATCATTATCATCATCTGGTCAAAAAGTTGTTTTTGCTGCACGATGATGATGATGACGTTTCGTCCTATCATCTTATCATAATATTTACTATTTTAAAAAGGCAACACTCTAACTACCTTCATTCCCCCGGACTTACTAGTCGTCCTGTCCACAGGAACTTAAAGGGCTGGGAGGCTCGTATTCCTTGAGAGCGCAAGTCCAGTTGGTACATGAAGGTCGTGTACACCTAGCCCATTGATGGGCATGGCCCTCTCAGATATTTTCGTGTAGAGGTGGCCGTTTGATGTAATCCTGGCGTCTTTTGTACATGGGAGTTTCCTTACACCTACTGTTTGCGAGGTCGTCGTACTCTGCGTCGCCGGATGCTTTTAAGATCTTATCAGCGTGTGTGTTATTCAATTCGTCTGCAGCTATGGGTCCGTTGTAGGAAAAGGGGATGAATTCTTGCCGAAGATATGCAGGTATAGGAGACGGTGTTGTGTAATGGTCTGGGTTTGGCTTTCCAGGTGTGAGCCAGGGAAGGGGTCGTTTGGCTGTCCTGGTTCAGTATATTGGTTTGATATATTGATTAAACGAGTGGCTGAAACACGGAATGGGGTCGCGGCTCACCCTAGTAGTTCTGCCACTGCTCGTAGGTTGGTATGGGTACTTCTGTCCAGCCCGTTGAATTCCCGGAAGGAATCCACGTAATCGTGAAATAGGTCTTCGTATTGTTTATGTAGAAAGACCATCTCTTGGATACTAAATGCGTATCCCCAGTGTGCTTGCTTGGCTACTTTGGCGTCGTGAGTGTCCCAACAGATGACAAAAGGGATGTCGTGGACATCTTTACTGCGCAGACCTTATAGTGGACAGGAAATTTTACTATCTCTCACAAGGAGTGTTATATCGTGGCAATCCCTGTTGGTTCCAAAAAAGAGGAGACCATGACGGTAGTCGTATGAATAAAGCGTCATGGTCGTGATGTCCGGGATGTGCCTGGGCATCCAGGAATTATCCACGGCATTATAGTCAAGAATTGAAGACATCTTGGCTAGCAGAGGAAACTTTCGTTGGTTGTGGTTAGAAGAGAAAAATGGGTTTGATGAAGTATTTGTTGAAAAGTGGGCATTTTATATCCGTTTTTCAAGCCGTGTCATTATCCAAGTCGTCCAAGATATGGATAGGGGGAATGAGTCGAGCCGGAGACTTGAAGATGGTGTATAGTATAAGTATTGATAATGTAAAACCCAAAAATTGAAAAATCAAAAAATATCAGTATTATTGTAAATAAGCTTGAAATTAAGTCATCTTCGTGGCGCCATCCTGTTAAAAGCAAATGCGGTGTATTGGCACTCTTTACAGTTGGTAAGGTTTTTTTAACTTTTTTCCCTTTACCATTTCTCAGGAGGAAGATGACAATAAACGTTATGCTCTATAGAATTTCGTGTGCATGCTTGCTCTACTGCGCATATCACAGTTACATCCGATCTGCCTCATCACTTCATCTCCGACTGACCACACCTCTTATTCTTGTCATAGTACATACAAATATTTTGATTGCATTGATCATTATTTTTTTGAAACTACAATGAAACTGGTCTTACCCTTTGCATTGTTCACTGCAGCGTATTGCTGTATCATTTACAATACCTGCTTTTCGTGCGTAAGCAACAGGTGCCAGTACGGCATTTTACACAACGGTGATAAAATTTGCTCCACCAAAATAAAGGGGAAGGATGCCCAAGCGATTGCAAAAACTACATTTCAATGTCAATTTATTTTGACAATACATGAAGGTATTCAGAAAACGCTCATTTTAAACTACATAAATTTTCCCAGTTAGCATTTATGCTTATTTCTTGCTTACACTACAACAACCACTACAAAAGGAACGACAAAAAAGCAAGATTTTTTACCTTCAAAGCAGCCAACAAAAATTCCAAGTTCAGTTCAAACGACACGGAAAACTGTTCAGTCTACACCAACGTACCAAAATGTTCCTGTAACCGTTCGTCCGATTTTCTTACCAACGTCAGATAACAAATAGTCCAATATCAAATACAGCACAAACGAATCAACCAAGGAAATAAGTTCAGTCTACACCGACGTCACAAAATGGTCCTGTAACCGTTCGTCCGGTTTTCTCACCAACGTCACAGCCAAAAAATATTTCACGATCAGTTTCAGCACAAACGACACAGCCAAGAAATACAGTTCACCATGCTCCAACGCCCCAAAGTGTTCCTGTAACCGTTCGTCGTCTTTTCTCACCAACGTCACAAGTAGTAATGCCTACTGCTACCACTTAGATATATGTATAGAATTCAAGCAATAAGCATTTATTTGCATTTTTTGTTGCAGGATGAATTCATGGCAACCACGACCGTACCAACGTCTAAAGTAAGGGAATATATTAAATCGATAAACAAGAGCATTTTTTATTACATAGGTACCATTCTTCAGCACAGCCATACCAAAAATCAAAGTAAGAATATTCCTTTGATGAATTAAAACAAAAACTTGATTTTTCTTTTCTTTTCAGCTTTCGTACATGCCATCAGTCTTCTGCCACCACACCAACAAGAAAGGTAAAAAATCGATACTTAATGAACCCATATATTCATTAGAATAACCAAAATATTTTTTCATATGCAAGGAGAGAGAACAAGTTTTCAACTTTGATACAGCGCAGCAAAAGAATTCATCACCACTGATCACGGTAACACATGTATAATAAAAGTTATAATGCTAAAGACAGGCAGCAGCGAAAAATATTTTTATTTCAGTTTTCAACCAGCATTCCATTACATCAATCCAAGGTCATCAACTCTACGACGGAACATCTCCTTTTAGATAGCCCTTCTCTCTTACCGCTGTTTGAATTATTTGAAGGCGTCGAAATGTTCAAGATAGTCAAAGTGAACTCCACATGTGGAGACATAAAATAATATTTTCACATAGCTCATTAATTCAAGCACATCTTTTGTGTATTGTATTGTGTCCGGCCGTTTACACTACAAATGGACATGAAATGACATTGTAATTCATAATATACTNCATGAAATGACATTGTAATTCATAATATACTGAATGACATACACCTTTAACCAGACTTTCATTTACTATGATTTTATTTTCAAGTTTCTAATTTTGGAAAGTGCTACGCTATAATTGTATTGTGTCCGGCCGTACTACAATTGAAAGGAGTTTAAAATTTATTTTCATTTTTTATTTGTAGTCTGCAGATTATCGTTACATGCGGGCATTGTGTACGTTATCCAGGTATACACACAAGGCAAACTTGGATTTATACACATCATCTTTTCTTCACCTTAACCCTGCTTTGGAGCATACGGATGTGTGCAAAATTTTAGATAGCTTACGGTACTGTAAATACGATGGTCATCTACATCATCAGAGTAGCTTTGCTACACATACAAAAAAAATTTCCACTTTTGAGAATATTACAACTGCTCACAAGTGTGATCAGGTAACTCCAAATGTACACAATGCAGTATTGTAGAGTAATAATGAATGTACAACATGTGTGTAATCCTTTCTCTAAGCTAGAAGTAGACTTCTAGCCCAACGAGTTTTTGATGGGCTTTTTACATGCGTTTTTTTTACATAGATTTTTTGAATATGGGCAAAGTGGCGTGCCGTATAGGGTAAACGCTGTGCACCGTATTTTTCTTTTAAATACTTTAAACGCCATCTTACATCATTTCTCCTTTTTGCTGTACATAATATATTTTATCACAGGAATTCGATGAGACGGAAAAGGAATACATTGCTAGGCTCCTCTGCAGGATTCAGCGTGTATCAGAAGGAATAAACTGGTACACGTATACACCTGCTGATTATGGATTCTATGCTATAAATCCAGCACGGTACTATAAAGCAGTGTGTAATGCATTAATATACAGACGTCACGTCTGCTCAAAGATGCAAAAGATGTACTAAAATATATACATCTACCATTGCATTATATATATACTTTTTCATTTTTAAATAAAAACCTTTTAATATTACCTATTCAATATTAATATTCAATATCGTGTTATGATATGATATACAGGACAGAATAGTGATCTACGGAACATTGATTGTGACGTCACAGAAATATTCAGATCAAAAAGTCACATCAATGTTCCGTAGATCACTATAAAATGTCGTCCACCTTAATTCGTTATGTCATCGGACTCATTATATATTACTATTGGAAATGATCTTCTGCCGCGTTCCCCGCAGGCGATAAAGCGGAAGCCCATTTCCGATTGAAGAGTTTTTCAACGTTTTTGACGGAGACGTGTGGCTCTTTATTGGTATTTTCGTGGGCGTGCTTCCCGTAGCCAGGCTACTGATTTGGAGAAATTCCGAAAAAATTTCTGCAAACCGAATTGTTGACCATTTATTGTCCCTAGTTAAGATTCTTCTCGAACAGGGCGGACCTTTTTCTGATAAAGTGATGAATAATTCTCAGCTCAAGTGGATGGCAAATGGACTCTTGTTGGTGGGAATTGTTTTGAGTAATGCGTATAAGAACACGAATGTCTACAACATGGTATTACCAAGACAACCAATCCGATATGAAAATATGAGCCAACTTATTTTGGACAAATACACAGTGTACACCAGAATAAGCGAAATGAGATTTTACACATGGGACTCTCTGCCCAACGACACGGAGTTTAAAATTGGGCAGCACGAAATATTCATAGAGTATCCTAAGGCGATCTTCACCTCGGAAATTACATCTCTTGGAATCAGATACAAAAAGAATTTGACAGAAGACCAAGATGTCATAAGCAACCTTCCTGCTCATACGCAACTACTTCATCCTGCAACTGGAAAAATCCTGAAAGAAGTGTACACATCAGGATTTTTCATTCCTCATAATCGCAGTGAGAAAGCAGAAAGCAAAGTACGAAAGATGATTCGAGAAAGAGAGAAACAGGTGCTATTTAACGATATTGCGGCTTGCAATAAAACTGCAGTGATTCTACCGGAAATACTTTGCTACAACTTTCAACAGAAAATCTTTAAGCAAAACGGCAGTGGCTTAGTGACTCATATTGGAAAAGAGATTTACCACACAAAACAAGTGGGACTGGATCTGAAGGGGTTCGTTGATATTCATATAATTAGGCGGCTTCAAGGAATTTCTCAATCAGGCATATGGGAATGGTGGACTAACTACTTGGGAAATGGTGACGCAGAGACAATGACCCAGTTAACTGAAAATCTAAAACCGCCCAACATGTCAGGAAACATTTTGGTAATATTTTTTGTGTGGCTCCTTGGCGAGACGCTGGCCATTTTGGTTGGTTTATTGGAAATGCGTAAATCTATTTGGAAAGCACTGATAAGCATACTTTAATTTATTAAGAATTTAATATATCTCTCAATCATCTTTGTCAGATCAATATGTACCAAGATAAAACAGAAAGCAATAAAATCTAATAGCAGTACCGATAAAGGACGTAACTCGCTGGAAACTGGGGCTGGGCGCCAAACTAAAATAATAAAAAAAATTCAAATCATTTTATTGTTTCTATCAATTTGAAACAGTAACCATTTTAAACTAATTCAAGACAATTTCTATCAATTCTTATTGATAGAAAATGAGACATTGGAGAATGTCTGGAATATAATTCAACACTACCAGAATTTTAGTTGGGACACCTTGTAGATAAAATTGACGTTTCACGCTTGCAGCGTCAGTAGCCAATCGGCAAATGCCCACAGTCCGATTTTAATCTCCATAAAAATCTGCATTGAGCCATGTTACCTAAATGCTTGTTTACGTAAGTTTGGCAATATCATCTCGTCATTTGTTTGAGGTCCCAGACCATAACGACCGTATATAAGGTCCTTTCCGTGTAATAATTCTATACCTCTTACTATAGTAAGCGAAATCATTAATTAACATAATTTTTGACTATTTACTTTATTGAGAACTTAGACGCGTAAAAACATTCTGGATTATTGAACATAGGGAAAATAAAATATAAATCGTTTAGGGTGTTCTCTTTCATTGAGGGTATCTACGTTGTATTTATTTCGTGATCCGTGTGAAGGTAACAAGCCTACGATATTTTTAGAGTACTCATGTCACCGACCCGTCAGTATCACCAGCGGCACTTTCTACTAAGTTTTATATGAGAATGAAAGAAGTGTTCTATGCTACAGGATGATTATAACACACAATGGTATGTGGAGAGAAGAGGATAAATTGGTTGTAAAAGTCGTGAGAGACTTTATGTGACTGTTCTGTGCAGCAATAGTTAGGATAGTTAATGTTAAATTTTTGGGTGGAAAATTGATTGATGCGAAACAAACTACTTACACGCCCGTATAAATGTAGTATGGTTATTGCGTAGTTTCGTTTGCATTATTTTAAGACATTTAGCCGGTCATTAGTTGGAAGTTTATCATAATCATTTTAAAAGTATCACACCGCCGCCCACAGCATGATTTCTTAGTTAAAGCTTTGATGTTTATTACGTTCTAAGGTAGTTTGTGAGATCTACTTTTGTATTCGGATTGTTCAATTTTTGGTAACGAAAATGCTAAACTTGTCTCTTCTTGTAAATTTAATCAACAAGATTTTCTAGAAAATTAAATTTGTAAAATATCTCTTAAGTCAATATCAGCAGGGAAACTGGATGCGTTGAAGACCATGACACTTAAACATGGTTGCAAATTTTTAGATTTTGTCGTTTTGTTGCCATAAGTTTTTTCATTTAATGAAAAACTTTTGGTATTGAAGTTGTCTTACAACTTTAAATAAATTATTTAAAATAACCGTTTTTTCTCTTGTGCATTTAAATAACGTGTTTCCATTTAGCCGCCTCTCACACATCCGTCATCATCATCTGTTTGTCATTGCGTTCACGCATCTAAACATGGAATGTTTCTGCTGAAAATTCAGCACAATTTGCACGAGCTAATTTCATATCCCTGAAGATTTTCTAACTAAATAAGTGGTTTGTTCCAACTAACCAGTATGCTTTATATGTATGTGTTGTTAATATATGTACATATGTATTAAAAATAAGTCATAAACCTTTATCACGTGTTGTTTAACCATAAACATTACATGTGTTGTTAACTTAATAACACTGAAGTTAAAAGTTGATATTCCGTACAAAATGCATTTCTTGCTTGAACAATTAAATTAAATTTTGTTCCCGGTATATCACATTTCCGTTGGTTTATTTGTTCGGGCAAGTTACAAACTACAAATAAAAATATTACAAAAAAGGAAAGCACGTGATCTTGATATCCCACTATACATGATGTATTTATCATGCTAACTATTTCCCGTATTACTATTTTTTATTTATAGTCATTTCCTATTCTATATGCACATTATTTGAAACACAATTACAATTGTTAAGGCCATAACTGCGGCTTTGGTGCATTCATAGAATAGAATATATTACTATTTATATAAAATTGTTAAGTATCAGTAACTTGTAACTTCAAATAAGTTCATATTTATTCAACAATAATGGTAATAATAATAGTATATTTTACTTACTCGCAACCACTAGTACAATTTTCATATAGACCAGCTTTCACTTGACAAAAACTAGAAGCATTAGGATTGTCACAATCTGTGCAATCAATTTAATTTTGGTTGTTTTGAAAATACAAGTTTTCCAAACATAATTTTTTTTGTTTATGTATGGTTTGGTTAGGTTATAAATGTGTTATTTATGTATGTATAATTAAGTTTGGTGGGGCTTCAATATTGTGTAAAGGAATTGCTGGTGATATCTAATGGTACAATAAAATAATAATATTTCTTATCATTATACACATTATAAAGTCCAGAGAATATTTTATTTTGCTATCGGACGCCATGAAATTACAAGTTAACAAAATTGTTTTTATGACTATGCGATAAGTATTGCATCAATCGACCCATAAACAATATTAAAAACGTACTCCACCATGAAATCCTGGTCAAAGTAGCAAAAGCTGCAATACTTGACACGAAGTGGTTTTATAGCCTGCAGTTGCAACTTGTGTAATTTGATTAACCCGGTCTTGTATCCAAAGAAAATTAATTCTGCTCTAAGTTTATGATAGGTCACGCACTGGGTCGCAATTTCAAGCGAATTGCACAAGAAAGGCATAATTGTCCCAATAATCGCGACTAAGCTGAACATTTCAACGCCAAAAAGTAAATATACAGGCAGTGAAACTGAATTTGGCGATGTTTTGATCAGTAGCCAAACACAGGCCACCGCGATCCAAAAAACTAGGTACAGAATTAATTGAAGTACCCGATTGAATTTTTGCTCGACAGACTGAAATATTATAAAAATGTGGACATAAAATAACCTAAACATTTTCAACGACTTTTCCTTGGCAAACAAATAGTTGCTCTCTTGTTCAAATCTTTCAACACAAATTGTTAAATTAATGTACCAGAACGCCAGGAACCTACTAGCTTCCATGGCGTTTAAGTACATTACAAGGAATCGCAAACTATATAGCAATAAAATGTCTTGGATCTTTCGCTCGTATTTCGATGGAAGAAAATATGTATCAAGAACGTATTCAGTGTAGTCTGTTGTGAACATCAGAAATTCAATAGTTCCAATTATAGGTGAAAACGCAAATAAAAGTACGGGAAGGAATCGTAGAGTTGTCATTCGGCAATTACAACTACTATTAACATTTCCTGTAACAAAATAAAATAAATTGTTCTGAATAATGTAAAAAACTTTAAACTATAAACATACCTGGAGACTAGAAAGTTATAACCATGATCGTTTTGCTTTCTTACCTTTCAGTACAAAATAACTCAACAGTATCCGTGTTGTTATTGCCAAGTAAATTGTTGGATCAATAATAAGTTTCACAAGGCTTAAAGTTAGCAAAGCTAAAATGACCCCGCTCCTAAGAACCAAACAATTTACTAGGTTAAAGTCCGGTACGGGAGTTATGAAAACTCTCCAAATGATAATGCTAATGTTACCAACACCAAATTGAAATACTAAAAGCATCATTAGGTAAAATGGACGTGTGCGGAGCAAAATGAAAAAAATAATTCCCAAGAGGTGAATTACAAACGGAGAAAACAGGAAAAGGAGAATTTGTTCAATTGCAAATGGAAAAAATTGCAAACGGAGAATTATTCCAATTATTCCCTTTAACTTTATTCCCAATTAACTTTATTCACATTGATTTGTTTTAATTTACAATTTCAAGTTGTCATACAACACAAAGAAATGGCCTTTAGGTAATCAATTGTTCCCATTGTCGTGTTGTAATTTAGTTTTTTCACTTACTGATGAATTGATTTTATGATGCCATCCATCCACTGCATTGGTTCTTAGAACTGTATTCAAGAAAAACGTTACGAAAAGAAAAATGTGCAGACCAGAACGGTATGGGATATGTAACGGACTTCCAAGTGTCCCCTATATATGTGTGCATAGGCTGCGGAACAATGAGTATGGAGGGGTCAAATCCCCCCTGAAAATTTATTTTAACATTGCAGGATAGGGAGTCTAATACATTACAGAATAGGGTTGACCCTCCCTGGATATCCCCTGTTCCGCAGCCACTGTATCTATGAAAAATAGTCTTTTAATATTTTAACTTCAGGACAATTTCTACCTGCAGCATTGACCAGTGCTTCACTGGCCACCGGTGGCCGGTGTCCAGATTGTGGGCCACCAGCGCACCGGCCACCGGACCACCGGTGGCCGATGGCCAGGTGGCCCGGTGACCCACGAATAGTTCGGAGGCCAGTGGCCCGGTGGCTCGGTGGCCCACGAATAGGCCGGTGGCCAGCTGGCCGATAACCGGGGGACCGGTGGCCCACAACTAGGTCGTTGGCCGGTGGCCCTTACCTTGGTCGGTGGCCCAGTGGCCCGTTTGCCCGGTGGCCCAGTGGCCCAGTAGCCCGGTGGCCGACGAATAGGTCGATGGCCGGTGGCCCGGTGGCCCGGTAGCGCCCAACTACGTCGGTGGCCGGTGAGCCGGTGGCCCACTACTAGGTCGGTGGCCGGTGCCCCGGTAGTCCCCAACTACGTCGGTGGCCGGTGACCCGGTGGCCCACCAAAAGATCGGTGACCGGTGGCCCACGAATGGGTTGGTGGCCGGTGGCCCACGAATGGGTTGGTGGCCGGTGGCCCACGAATATATCGGTGGCCCACCATGGCTTAGATTGAGCGTTACCCCTGTACTTGAGCAAGGGTAAAGTTGAGGCCTATGTGTGGTTTTACCCCTTAAATCGAGTTTGAATTCTGGCTCAGAAGGTCGGTGGCTTTTGGCCCACAAATAGGTCGTTGTCCGCCGTTGGCCTCGAATTTAAAATCTCAACACCATGATTCAAATTCAATCCGATTAAATTGCAAGCAAGCAAATGTGAAGTAAACATGCTAGAAATTATTAAATGGAGTGAAGATTAGTCATGCACTCATTGTAACTAATTTAGGGAAGAATCCTTTTAAACTGATTTTGTAAAATTCTAATTGCCGTATATATAAAGGGTGTAAACACAATCACGATTACTGTTTTGTTAATACTTATGCTAACTATGCTACCTATGCTTGTTCATATGTCTCTTAGTTAATATAAAATGTACAATTTACTACTATTTGGTTTTGCATGCACAATCAATGCAGTAGCCGTCACGGTAAGGATGCAAAATTATGTTGTTGCATTGATAATCAGCGGTATATGTTAAAATTTGACCTACTATAATGTATGGATCTTCTGCAGGACGGGCGCCAATTCACGTTAATAGAATAACAACATTTAATATAATTCAAAATATAATTTGAGGGACGGGATAAAATTGAATTCCTCGAATAGAAGAAATTCTTGTGAATGGAAGAATGAATAAAATTATAATTGAAGCTACCAAAGCGATGGCTCCTCCTAGCTTGCTGGGAATAGATTGTAAGATTGCGTACGCAAATAAAAAGTATCATTCAGGTTGAATATGAACTGGTGTTACTAAAGGGTTTGCAGGAATAAAATTTTCTGCATCTCCTAAAAGATAGGGGTTAGATAAAACTAAAAGGGAAAGAAGTCAAAATATAATAATAAAACACAAATAAGTCTTTTGTTGAAAAGTAGGGGTGGAAAGGAACTTTGTTTGAGTTAGAAATAATTCCTAGAGGATTATTTGAGCCTGTTTGATGAAGAAACAAAAGATGAACGGCCGAAAGGCCTGCTACAATGAAAGGAATTAAAAAATGAAAAGTAAAAAATCGTGTTAAAGTAGCATTGTCTACAGCGAATCCCCCTCAAATTCACTGAACTAAAGTTTGTCCTAAATAAGGAATATCTGATAAAAGATTTGTGATTACTGTAGCTGCTCAAAAAGATATTTGGCCTCAAATTAAAACGTAGCCTATAAAAGCAGCCGCTATTACTGCTAAGAGAATAATTACTCCGATTCTTCATGTATGAGTGTAAAAAAATGATGAATAATACATGCCTCGGCCTACATGAAGATAAAGACAAATGAAAAAAAATGATGCTCCGTTTGCGTGAAAAGCGCGAATAAGCCATCCGTAGTTTACATCTCGAGTGATATGAGAAACTCTGTTAAAAGAAATTGAAACATCAGCAGAATAGTGTATAGCTAGTGCTTTCAGACTTATATAGTGAAGCAAAAACAATCCAAATGCAAACATACTTTGGCTGAATGAAGTAATAAACATATTAAATGACAATTAAATCATACTAATTATGTCTTATGATAAATCCATATAAATGCCTCTTCATATGCCATTAAACAGTTTCATGATATTCAGCAGTAATTCAATTTTATTTTTAACAATATTCATAAAATTAACAGTTTTCAATCAACTGAAATCTAAAATTGCAATATATTTCAAATAACTTATAACAAATAACAATGCAAAGGTATATGAATTTGTCTATAGTATATCCGGGTGTTTAAAAAAGGGGGAAATAATTTGTTGGGCAGAGTAAATAATTAATTGGCGAGAGAATATTATTATTTGGGCAGAAAACGGTGGTTATCTTCTGCCTAAGTTAGGTTCCTAACTCAGGCAGAAATCAAATAATTGATTTCTGCCTGAGTTAGGAACCTAACTTAGGCAGAAGATAACCACCGTTTTCTGCCCAAATAATAATATTCTCTCGCTAATTAATTAAATAGTCTGCCTCAATAAATGGCACCCTAAAAAAGGTAGGAATGTGTTAACCCCGTTTACAAGTTTGGATAAGCAAATCATATTCATTAATTGTATTAAAGATTTTAACCTGACTTTTACGTTTAGCGTAATCGATGTGGTATGTTTGAGCCCCAGGAAAGGTAACGAAGAGAACAAAAACCACACTATCACCTACTAATAAATCTGGAACTGAAAGTCAAAAGATAAAGTATTTGAATAGTTTTTGTCAGAAATTATAATTATCAGTATAAGACCAAATGATACATTTCCGTTATATGTAGAATTCAATGTCAAATTGTTACTTTCCCACGAATGTCGTAAGCTAGAATATACTGTATTTGTTTAAAAAATAGTGGGGCACATAAGAAAAATATAAATTGACTGAAGAATAAATGAATTCTTTAAGACTGACAATTTAGAAACTTTTTCAATTGTAACCGTTCCGGAAAGACGATATTCTCTAACATATTTTCTATTTAGTAGAAACAGGTCAACAATAGAATATAACTTAAAAATTTAAAACTGTTTGAAAAAGTCTACAAGGTTGTGCCCTTCTGCCATATCGGAAACTAGATTCAAATGCATCACATCTATTGCCGTTTTGTTAAAATCAGAATCTACACCATTTTTAAAGGCCGGGCCTAAATAACCTAACCCTACACCTCCACTCGAAACACCGATTATGTTCGCGTCATGGCTATTAGCCAATTTAGCTACGCTTGAACTTGCATTTTTAGCCACATCAATAGCTCGGATTTGGCAAGATAACGATTCACTAGGTGCCAAAGTTATATTGTCTACGTACGCACTAGGGCATAATATAACTATATACTGACATATTCCAAACCTAAATAGTCTCAAAGTGATTTCGGGTCCCACTAAGAACAAAAACTTGATGACAGAATTGAGATTAAGGCTCAGACTGCATAAACTAAAAAAGCGCCAATTGCACTATATTTTACAGCTAAACTAATTGGTTTCTTTAAAATCGGTGTAAACAAATAAAAGGACAAAAATGAAGGAATGCACACAATATAAAAAACCCACAGAAGTTTGCCGACTAGAGATAGAGAGCCTGCAACAAAAATACAAATTTATGTGTTATTACAATATAGAGGTCCTGGTTTTACTTTAATGCTTGCCAAAAATTTAAAACGGGTCAAGGATTTTTCGATTGGTTTTGAAATTGTTCCATTCCAGAATTCCAAGAAAAACACATACCTGCATCCAAAATTCGATCCCTGGACGCAGCAAGGAAAGCCCACGATTTATCTATAACAGAAACTTTAGAAACACCGATTTCCCCGTTACTAAGTGGCGATCAAAAAGGCGTATACAAAAGTCAGTTAAAAATGTTTTAGCTATTCTTAATACCTGCTCTTTGAAAACTACTCTTCTTCTCTTTTTCAGTTACACTGATTTTTTGCTGTTTTCCGAGTCCATTCCAAGAATTTCTTGATTTTTGATAATATTAAGAAATGTCTTTTACTAACTGAAGCCGGAAATGGTATATTGAAAAAAGTTGATCCATTGCTCCTTTTTATGGGCAAATTGAGATCTAACATGCACCAAACGTAAAGAATATATTGCTTAAAATCGTGCATTAGCAGCAGATGACGCATCCTCCAACGTTTGTGTATTTAAGCCGGTATTATTCAGTATTCTAAGCATTGATCATTGCGCATAGTACATTGATTACAATTCCAAATCATTATATAATGTGACGAATATTACAAAGTTCAGGAATTCCTTTTCGTTAAATCATTACATTTGAAACATTTGACCTTGTTTTTTGAATATTTATGAGAAAATATTTTTCCTGGAATCTTATTACGCAAACTCTAATTCTAAGTGTTTTATTGACCATTCCACATTATAACCATTAGTCTTTTTAAAGAAAACTTATCCTTTCCTTTTGAAGGTTCTGCTTCACATAAGCTTAAATGCTAAAGTATTCAGAAGTTACCAAGTGTGGAGACATGACAATATAAAAAGTATCGGTGTTCTATCCCAAACCAACTCATAAAAAGTACCTAGGAGATATTATTTTCAACTGTAACCTATTTTAGAAGATGCTTGCCGCAATATTTGTCCAAGTAGTATGAAACGAAAAAATAAATTAAGTGAAGTGCCGTTTACGGAGTTTTATCTTTGTCGCCTCAAAACTGTTTAAACATTGGATGAAATATACTTTAAATAAATGTAAGAACCCTTTGTAGTTTCTTAGATTTTTTTGTGACCATTTCTTGAATAGTGGCTGAGGAGACAAGTTGATACCAACTTTTGCAATGCGTTGGAAATCGTTGTTAATGCAGGGTAAAAAATTGTGTACATTGGTTTCACATGTTTTTAAGTAAGAATCGTTTAGTCACAAAAATTTAACATTGTTCAGATATCCATATATTTATTACATCTATGGTATAAACGATAAATTCTATGCAAAACTATCAGGAACACACAACATCGCTTTAGTATTTATAGGGGAGTACTTTGCAACGAAAACTTTATTAGCAACTATTGTTTCAGTGGCTCTTACCAGAATCACATTCCAAACCTCTCGACATTTATATTACCCAAATAGTAACGCATTTATCCATAAAAGTAGCTGCTGCGAATATTGCATTAAATTGTGCCAAGGAAGACCCATGGAAATCGATCGGAAAGTTTTCGGCAACCGTAGTAGCGTAACGTGTAGTGGTGACGATATATCTCAACATATCGTCACAAACTTCTGTTTTAACATCCACTGGAGTCTCGTTTGTCCTTTCTCTAATCTTCACTGTCAGATTCAGCTGCTCCAAATATTTTAGATAATGAGTTCGTGACTTCACAAAACTTCTTCATCCATTCCTTAGAAACTGTTCTTTTATTTATATTTGTGAAATTGCTTGTAATCAATTATGATGTATTTAATAAAACCATTGGTTGTTGTTTTTTGTTATCAAAGCTGTTGCTGTTTCGGTATTCCTGATTGAGTGATTTTCGCAGATTGGACTTTTATTGTTGTTTATAAGTGTCTCGTGAGTTGCGATTCAGGACGCTCTCGAGAAAATTATTGAACTCAACGACGCATTGAACACCACATATTGTCCTAAGGCAGACGATCATCAACCAACAAGCGACGTTGCCGATTATACAGAAAAACACATCAGCATCCTCAAAGGAACATCCGTTTTCCTGCATTACAGCGGAATGGTTCAGTACCTTGGAATATTTCTCCACGCATTGCTTTACACTATAACAAACCCCGGCGATAAAAACGAGGGGGACAAGATAATTAAAAAACTAATTTGGTCACACTTAATTACTTTTGTTAAACATTTAATGTCGTTTACAGTAGGTTTTTGTTTTGCTTTCTGGATATCAACAAACGTAATGCATTTTTCATTATTATACGGTCATCGCAGCAATCTCAAACCCAACCTGTAACCAATACATTGACTCCAGGATTGGAGCAGGGTGGTTAATATTTTATGTAATAAGTAGTTTTACTTTGTTTATCCTTTTGCTTTTCGCAAATCGTATTATGAAAGTTTGTTCAGTGGTAATGTCTAATTATTTAAAAATTGAGATAGCGGGTCATCATGTCATAACAAAACAAATAACGAAAATGAAATACATTAGAGAGAGATACATGTTCAAAGAAATATGCAACGCGTAGACATAGAGTCAAAAGGTAATGACGAATTTTAGGTAATAAGCTCTTGTGTTAATTATGTTTTTAAACAAATACTGGTACAATTTTTGTTAAAAATTTTAATATAGAAATATTTCAGTAATAACTTGGTGATCTAATAAATAAAAAAATTACATCCGAATTTTTGGTTTATTTGGTAAATTTATATATACATATCATACTTTGTAAATATGAAAAATGAGCTACCAATATACTTAACTTAGCGTCTTTCAACGCACCAAATGATATTGCAATTGCATTGCCTTTGAGGTAATTACTTACCATACACAGACACTGACTTAGCGTTTAGCGAGTCAATACTATAAATATCTTGACATAGTTTGACCGTATGAATATAGCATGGTTGTATATATTAGGAATACGTTACGTTAAAGAAGTTAAGTTAAGGAGAAATAACTAGCAATTTATTACACTATAATAAGAGTCTATATAAAGCCAGAGATTTAAGAGTCGTTTTAGATCGAACCCTTCTGACAAAGAAACCCATAAAAGTTTACACATCTAAAAAAGCTTTTAACCAAAACGTAATAAATATTTATTTTACAACTTGGCACGTAGTGTATTGCTTTTATGCATTCTATTTATATATTTTAGAAGCTTCCACAATAATAGCTTTGTAGTAGTAGATCAATAAGACGAGGATGCATATGGCTGGGATATGAGGATGCATACAGTTTAAAAAAGTGTATTTAATTAACATTAGCATACAAATTTGCATGTTAAAAAACGTTTTGATTCACAATATGACGTTGAAACGTCCAGAAAGTAACAAAAGATGTCTCGAGTAAGACGAGTGCATAATTTCATGTAATTACCTACTTGAGATTATGATGAGATGAATATCTGTGGTGCATGATATAATGTTTGCATTGCCATCACCTCCTTTCGGAGACGAAGGAAATGCTTAGCTCAAGCGTAGATAAAAATAGGTGCATATTTTGTTTTGCTAACTGCCACACCCATATGCAAAAATGAAGGCTATTATCATATTATATTTAATTGGTCAGGTGATTACCTGCCAATTCGACAGTGACTGTCAGAAATGTGTGACGACAAAATGTCGTTATTTGTTATTTCGTAACGGAACTGCATCCTGCCTTTCAAAGACCAGGAAACTGTCTGGAATTTTGTTCTTGGTAGATTCGTTTCACCATTGCGACTTGATAAAGAACATCAGATATGGTAAAAAATCCTTACATTAGACGGTAATGTATGTATTATTTAATATTAATGATATATAAATTTACGTATTGACAGGTATGAGGAAAACGTTTGACGTTCAGGAAGAAATGTCTGTAGAGATAGGCAAACTTAAGGTTAGAAGTCCTGCCACATACGCAGAGAAAAATATTCCACATGCCAGTGCTACCACAAATCATACAAGTACTTTATCAACCATTGTCTCTACAACCGTTCCAAGTAATACAATTCGTACAACGGTTCCGACAACTTATATGGCAACAACGAGTACGATTGTACCATTGCCAGCGCCGACAGCGCCGATAACAATATTTACGAGCACGGTTGGAAGCAGTAGCGTTCCCACAACTTATCCAAGTACTACAATTCGTACAACGGTTCCGACATCTTATTTGGCAACAACGAGTACGATTGTACCATCGCCAGCACCTACAGTGCCGATAACAATATTGACGAGCACGGTTGGAAGCAGTAGCGTTCACACAAAAGTTCCAAGTACTACAATTCGTACAACGGTTCCCACAACTTTTTCAACTACATCGGTACCGATAACAGCTGCAAACGCGAATGTACTCACGACAGCACCACTGGTTCAATCGACTTCTATACCAAGTACAACAACTATTAATATAAGAGCGATAACGACTGTACCTCCGATAATACATACGGTGCCGATAATACTATTAACAAGCACATTTGGAAACACATCTGTATCTACGACAAGCCCAACCACAACAAAAATGGTGTATAAAACCGGTCAAACATCTGACAAAAACACCACTTATGCAACTTAATTCACAGACACTCCTGACGTAGCTCCAACTAAAGCTGACCAGATGCTTGTTACAAATGGAAGGCAAAACGCAATTCCAGTGACAAGTTCACCAATATTATCAACAGCATTTGCAGCTGCCAAACAAAAACCTGTGCCAGATAAAACACCAAAAATAGAATCTAAATCTACCCCCCCCCCCCTAACAAGCAAAAGGTTTTAATCGATTGGGAAAAATTTTAATCCATTTGGTAATAAGCCGCTCCTCGAAACACTTAAACTTTCCCTTAAATGCGGAGTAAGAAAAATTATATATATTTTATTAAAACGTATAATATATTATTACAAAAATTAAAACAATTTTATATTTCAGAATTACAGTGAAACAGCTAAGGAATGTTATACTCATGCGGTATGTTCATTGGTTACGTTAAGTAACCGAATGACAGCGGATGATATAATGCCTGTGCATTGGCATTATATTCATATGAATCCTGCAAAAAATTACCCTGTTGTTTGCCGTATTTTGAAGTTGCGTAGAAGACTGTGTCCCAAAAAAGTCCGAGGAGGAAAGACTGTTGCTAAATAGAGGTCCAATATGACTCAGGAAGCATTAATATTGTTTCTTCCGGATGATTTTCTCTCGAAGGTAAATGCAGTTTTTGTGTTGTATGCTCATATTATGATATCGAAGGTCAATTATTATTTTAATTTTATTTAGAAAATCCGGAATCGCAAAAATAATTTTGGTAGAATATTATGCTAAATGATTGAACATGGCAGATATGTAAACTTTATTAAATATTCGATTTGTGACTACGGATTTTTTCTTTTACAGATGCGTTCTTCTGTAAATCCTGCGTTTGCCTTCAATGACTCGTGTCAAAAATTGTTCACAGCGCGTATTCAGCAATTTAAACATTATTTTTAATGAAAGTGCAATCATCTAATAATATCATTTAATTTTAAAATAGTGTATACTTATGGTAATGATTTACGGTAAAGTCTATAGACTGGTTCGTTGTTGCGCTAATGATAACATATTGAATAAGTTCTCTTACAGGTGTTATACTTTCGGTGGTTTCACCTATTAATATTATACTAGTTTGCCTAATCATAAAAAGTAAGTAAAGATTTATGATCTAAAATCTATAAGTAAATTACTTTTCCTTGTAAATTTAACTTTCATCAAATAGCGGTCATAGGTATATTTAAAAATTCGTTTAGTCGTTTAGTTAACCTCATTTACTTGAAAGTGCTAAAAATGACTACACTGGCTGCTTTGTTTACCTTTCTTACTGGACTTTTACCTTGGATTACGAGTGAAAATAAGAAAGTAAGAAATAAAAAATTAACGTAAAATAATTTGGAATAGTAGTAAACAATGAAAATTTATTTTAGTTTTTTAGTATGGAACATTACAGGTGCAATATTTGCCAGGAATACTCAGATTCCAAAGGACTATTTAGGAACCCATTGTGTTTTGTGTCACAACAATCAAATCATTCATGTTTTGTTTGCATGGACAATGTACTGAAGTATAAGAATCCAAAGTGCCTGTTTTGCCGAGCCCCATTTTTTTGAGGCCGGTGAACTAATTAAACCAAATTGGCTGCCCGCATTGGTCCATGAGGTTGAAGGTATGTTATCACATTTATATATCATCGTGGTAAAAAATTAATTTTTTGCTTTAGTTTTAAAGCATGAGTTGAGCCACATGCTGACAGCGGTGTGGATCCTCATTGGTATTATTGTGAAGTTGGTAGTGTTTTTGTCAATTTACAAATACGTACGTCGTAATCCCGTCAAACAATAAAAGCCTTCACCTGTTCCACCGAGATCACCTCGTCGTAGTCGTAGCCGCTGTCAATCCCGTGAAATTAGCCCTATCCCACCATCTGATAGTGAACGTACCCAATCACCTACTCATACCTACGACGAGTTTATGAACAGCACTGCCAACTTCAGAGATGACTCATTACCTCCACCACTGACACCTCATGGACCTGCTACCGTGATCGTTAACAATCCATCCGTTAACGTTCCCCCAGTACAGCAACATCAGGCCATCATCATCACTCAATAACGTCAAGAAGACCAGCAAAGTATGACAAGTAATAGCTCTTACGGTGACATGCAAGGTGACTTCGAGCTTAGAGATATTGTTATAGAAAACGCCGAATTAATTAGATTTAATTTTATTAGCTCCAATACACCATTTTAATCACCTTGCATGTCACTATAGTATAATTATAGTTATCATTGTGTTAATTATATAATATTGTTATAGGTTATCGCTCTAGACTCAGGAAAAATCTTAAACGTACTCTTTTCTTTGGGATGCCACCCCAGTAATTTTCGTGTCTTTTTTGTGCTGCTATAGTGTTCATCTGTCAACATATGTACAAATTCAATAAACACTGAAGTACGTCATAATCAAAACGTTTTTCGTAACATGCAAAATCTCAGGCTAATGTTAATTAAATACACTTTTTTAACTTGCAACTTTAAAACTGTATGTATCCTCATATCCCAGCCATATGCATCCTCGTCTTATTTATCCACTACACTTTGTACTCGTAAACAGCAAGAAAATTGTAGGGGTGGTTTTATGCGTCACCGGCAAAAATTATGTCCTTAGGTACCTCAACAAATGACGAGGGGACATATGCATATCATGCTACAGTTCTATATTACTTGTAGCATGATTCTTAGTTTTTTTCACTCACGTTAAAGCTAAAATCGTAAACAATGAAACCGTACAGTAACAAAAACCACAAGTACAGCAGGCATAAGTAGTTTTACAGAATTTAACTAAACTTACTCAAGCATCTCTCAACCGTACTTCTCCGTCACTCAGACGAAGTTGTTTTTATCCTTAAAACATCTTTATACTCATCGAACGTGAACAAGGCAGTAGAAAACAACAGGCCTTCAACAAGTCAGGCGTCAAAACCAATGTAAGTTAATCAAGAGATATTTCAACTTGCAATTTAAATATTAGTGTCCGTTTAAATTTAGTTAAAATTATTATTGGTATTTATTTAAAATCTCTAGGGCATATTTCGCCAAGCTACGGGAAGCAAAAATTTCATATGGTAAATCGAATATTCGACCACAAGATACAGATTCTGGGTTACTTCGTATGTCTAGAAGAACCAAACTTGATCACTGAGTTCTCAAAAGATTATTCATCGAATTTAAAAACTTGGAATGAGTCTTTACCTGAGCTGCCTTTAAAAAAATCAAAAAGTTTAGTGACGATATGGTCGTACTTCAGGACAAGAACAATCAATGAACTGAAGTACTAAAAGAATTTCGCCCACCGCCAGCAGGGTTCTATTTTATAAACTTCTTCTGAATTGCTTAGTAGGCCCTAGCATTTCATATTTTGGTACGGGGTTTATTTGTGTAGCTTCAGTATCTTCACCTGAATAAACACTGGTCGTCGATTGTCTTTACGAAAACAGAAAGTTTGCAATAGAGTGGATAACCAAAATGATGTCCGGTCAGCGTACACTAAAAGTGCTTTGTGGATGCTCAAACGATATCTTCGGTTGCAAAAAGATTGGATGTGTTTCTCCAATGGTGTCGTGGACATACAGGATATGTTTCTAACATGGAAGGAACAATCATATGATGCTTGCCGTAGTTCATTAAGTCAAACTATTTGGTGTCGACTAACTAACTGTCCAACTAATTCAATACCCGAGTTTGGTCTGCGAATACTCTGCTTAATTAAATGGCACCGCTTTAATTTCTGCTATAACACATGCAAATCATTAAATTTTGCTGTACCGTATGTTGAGCATGACTACCTCAAAATAACTACTTTTTGACAAAGTATGGGAAGATTGCTGTATTAAAGGTTTTCACCGAGCCATACATTTTTAATGTGTTACTAGAGAACTGAATATTTACGTGCGTAGATAGTCAAAACTATTTGACAAAATATATTATTGGTAGAGAAAATTCAAATTGGTTATTTTTTTAACTTAAGAAACTGAAGTATATTGTAGTAAGTGTAGCGAGTCAGAGAGTTAGACTCTGGTAAATCATTACAACCTGTTACCCAAAACTTTTTTTAAAATGAAGATTGAGAATAATGGAAATGCCAATTGAATTGACTGATAATTGAAAATCTCAGAAACTTCAATTAGTCTTTTGATGCGTCGTTAAGTGTACATGTTTATTGTGTCTTTTAAATTTCATTTAAATTATTTTAATTTAAAACAACAAATTTTTTTAAAAATGACTTTCGCTTTTCAATTACACCATCGTTATTCCGGATGTACTTCCCACCTGACTTTTTAATTAACAAATCGAGTGTCTCTGTTTTCAATACTTTGATGGATTGGTCAAATTTCACAGTATCAAAAAGTGCTTTACCAAATTTATTTTTTGCATTAACCGTAGCCCTGGTTTCCAGTAAAACTTGAACACACTCGTATATCAAGTCGGAATCAGTAGACAAGTCTTCTACGTCAATGGCCTCCATCAGTGGCGAACAGCCATTTTCATCGAAGTGATTAACATCTGCTCCTACCGATACCAGGTACTTAATGTTTGTCAACGATTTACACTGTGCTGCCCAGATTAAAAGCGTCCTACTTTTACTGTCTGCAAAATTTACATTATTGAAAACTTCTACTGTGGCCTTTACCACTTCTGGTGTCTATTTACTTACAATAACACACTTATAAGTGTCCCGACAATTGTCAAGAGAAACATTGTGAAAGGCATTTATTTTTCGGAAGGTTTTCGGGCCTAATTTACTATTAGAAAGTACTGATTGTAAGCCACAGCGTCCATATAAATCTTTTTTGAACAACAAATCCAACAGAGATTTTTCTGCTAGAAATTCTACAAGTTCATCTAAATATACTGTCGAGAAACGCCTTACAGACTGATGAGCAAAACTGTTTGCGTCAAATTTATGCCCGGTGTCCGCTCCCAACTCAACGAGATGCTTAAACAGTTTCACGTGAATGCCTGGTGCTGTGATCGCAGTGAAATGTGTCCACCTGTTCATCAAAATCACGGGTAAACGCTCATCCAAAATATTTTTGTTCGTATTGCGTAGTAAAAGACGAAGTATTTCAATTTTTTGGTTAATAACCCGAGTAGGTTGTATAATACTTTCCTTTACGCAATACCATATCAAATATTTTGGCATCGAAATTATGTTTGTTCCGTACTTAATAAGCAGATATTCCACCACCTGATAATTTGCATGCTCCACCGCTTTGCACAGCGGTTTTAACGCATATTGTGAAAATGCAAGAGTGCCGAAGTCCTGATGGCCAAGATTTTTTCCGTAAAGAGATTCAACAAACTGACTAATTGTTTGGAAAAACAAGACATCATGACGAACTGCTGCCACAATAAAAGTGATCCAGTTGTAGTTACGTAAATTTGAATAGTCTACTGCGTGGACTGAGAACGCTATAAGTAAATTTAAGATATTTTTGTGCCCTGATTCAGCGCACGTACAAACACTTTCATGAAACCAGGTAGAACTTGTTGATGTGTATAATTTGGAGTACATATACTGTTGCAGGCCCTCGAAGAATTCTAATGCAACGTTGTCAAATTTGAGAGGTGTTTCTTCACGAATTAGGAAGGCATTGAAAAAGTGGGCAACTGTGGGATGCTGATATCTTCGTCGTTGGACCGATGGAATCTTTAACAATTTCTCTGAAAATGGACAAAAAAGAGCATTTGTAATACTTGGTTTATTTATTTAACTTAATTAATTTAGTCCAGATGTAGTTTAAATTGAGAAAATAAAGTCCGAAAACGCGTTAACTCACTGCAAATGTCCAACGGCCAATGCAATTTATTTTGCAGCGTTTTACTAGCGATAAATATGTTGGGGTATTTGGATTATAATAAAACCAGTGAAATATCAAATCTTTTGCACGTTCTTCATCACTTTCGAAAGATAACATTGTAAAGAAATCAGGATAGTACAAAACGGCCATCTTTTTATATTCTTCATTTATTTGTGGCCAAAGTGTAGACGATCGCAAGACGGAAACAAACTGGTCCTTTAGATTGACTAACGGGAGTGAAAACATCATTATTTCAATAAATTGTTATGGTAGACATTTGCTTTAGATTTTGACAGTAGATAATTTTAAATCTTAATTACAGATGATTACCTTAATATCCTGTATCACACGTAATGGCCTTGGAAGTCAGAACATCGTCAAAAAGGAATTGGATAAGTTTAGTCTCCGAATATTTAGAACATTTTCTCAAGAGTGCCGAAACTACAAAATCGACCACTAGATACTCCGCAAATGTTCTGTGAGTAAATTTAGGTGGGTGTACATCCTGCAAAAGGCCAACGGACAGCAACATGTTCGAGTCAACTACTTTGCCCCAGGAGTTAGCTGGTTTCCAGAATTCTCTAGGATGGTCAACCCAATTCGGAAAAAGTAGTTGAATTGCAGCTTTACAGTGAGCTTTCATTACAAAGGCTCTTTCGCTTTGTGACACTTTCTCATGTCTGAAGGTCATAAACTTTTGATACAATTCATTTATTGTTTTCATTACGTAGGTATCCCCCGATTTCTTTGTATAGCTCGTCAGGCATCTCTTTGCCTCTACCGAATTTACTTCGGCCAACATGTAACATTTGATTGGAAGACCGGCAAAGTCATTCTCGTCTTTACTGCCACCGATTAGATCATTGGACTAAATATCTTGATTAAAGTCATTGACAAACTCCTGCAATGGTGAAGTGTTATCGCAGTGAAGCGTACGTGTCCAGTAGTGAAGAAAAAAGTTTTTTTGATCCGATACCGTGAACGGGTGAATGTTCCAAGTGATAACCCCTATCCTTTGCTCAAGATTTTCGCGCATATAAGTCCTAGTCGTAATAAAAGCGCGAAGATTATCTGACTGCAAAAGAAGCTCAATCATTTGCTCGGCACATGGAATATATTAGGACGGAATTTCATCAAAGCCGTCAAGAAATATTTCAAATCAGGCTGTTTCGCAGTTCATTAACTCAAATAAAATTTCTTGGCCGAGTGGAGTGCAAGATGAACAATCAACCAATATACGCTTCACAAATGGTAAGTTTGGCATTTTTTCATTTTGATGTTCGATGGATGGAAACATTTTTTGCAAAGATATGTTGACTATTTATCGTTCTGGGTAGAATTTAGCAACTTGTCTTGAAATTTGTGAGAGTAACACCGTTTTTCCCATTCCTAGACAGTCTGCGATAGCAATGGGCCGGGTGTTATGATCAGCCAGTTTTTTGGTAACCATGTCGTTTTCAGAGATCACCTCCGTAATATTCATCAAATGATGACGAATACCTATCATAGATCCCATTGTACTAGTCCAAAAGAAATTATCATTTTCGTATAGAATTCGGTGTATTCGGGCTTTTGTTTTCTTACAAAGTATCCCGTAGTCCATGTCGCATTCCAAAAGAATGAAACGAACAGTTATTTCCTTCGCCTGATTACCTGACAAATCCGTTCGTTCCGAATAGGCAAATGTGGACAACTGACTTGGTTGTATTCCCTGGATAACAAATATAGCCGCACATTTAGCCTTGAATATTTCAGGTTCCAGCTGACGCCGTAAGGTGAGAGTCCTTTGAACATAATACGGAAGTGGGTTTTCTCTTTCCTTGTCCAGCGTGAGTCGAGAGCCGTTTAGCGTCCTTCTTAGATCATCCTCTTTGAGATAATGGTTGAGAATTGTGTGCATTTTAGAAGAGCCAAGCGTCTTTTCAATCTTCGACAAACTTGTCTCTTGACCGAGAAATTGAACAGTTGCCTCTAGGACATCATTTTTGCTACTCTTGTCGAGGTCGCTCCATGTCACTGCCTTACTTTTAATTAAATTTCGAAGCGAATCTACAATTTCGAGTTTCAAAACAGTAGTCACCAATTTTAGTTCACACAAACAAGTTAACTGATAAAACTCAGAAGACAAAAATTTAAATTTTCTCATTGTACCAGCTACGTCTTGCCAGTCAGATTGCTCCTCAATAATAGATAGTAATGCCCCCAACGCAGCCTTTCCTGCTTTTCGGCATCTCCAGTCTATCAGAATATCCTCAATCACGTCTATTTCGGTTAACTGTTTGAGCCGCAGATCATTTTGAAACTCGTGTATTATCATCTTATTACTTCCAAGTACTCTGCCAAGTTTTCTCCAGTCCAACATCGTAACCGAGGCCAATGTACTTTCAATTACTTTTATGATCTCTGCAAATGTACATTCTACACAAGAAACAACTTCGAATTAAAGTATGAATCACTGATGAATTGTGAACAATAATCTGATTTTTTCGTAATTTAATTACCTTTGTCTCCCACGTTCAAATTTGCCATTTTATAAAAATTCAACCGACCCAGAAAATGTGCAACTAACGACAACCTAGACACTTGTCTATTTGCAGTGCAATCAGCTCTCAGCTGTGCATCTTTTGTCCTTGTTATTGCTAAGCACAAGGGAAGCAATACATGAATCAGCATTGGATTAGCATCCTGCATGTGAATTGTGAAGAACATAACATGTGCTTGGATTGTATACTTATCAGTGCTTCACGGACGACGGTGGCACAATGCGAGAAATTTGATCTAAAATTCTCATGTCGATGATATGGATCCGATGTAAAAAGTTAAAAATGTGACAATATTTATAGATATGATAGACTTTATTGACATCCTCTTTCTGTTGATGGCAAAAAGAAGGCAAAAATATTAATTTAGATACGTTTAATTTAAAAAACCGTGAAAAATAGTTGGTTTTGGGGAAAAGTTTTTTTTAAAGAAAAATGGCGGACAAGTTCCATCAAATGATCTTCATATTCGTAAAGAACGTCCTTTTTACGCCTAAGCCCGTAAATACGGCAGTGGAAGAGTGGAACTTTTCCGCCATTTTGAGTAATTAGCTTCCAAAACTCAATGACTACAGATGACCTTAACGGGTCATCCGTGATACATGTACCAGTAAAGTGGGCGGCTACGAGCGAATGACCATGAGTATTTCAATGCAGATAGATTACAAAATCATCTTGCTGATTTATATTAATAAATTTTTTTCAATAAACGATGACATGTTCTACGGACGACTACATAATGTGAAAGGGATTTTTTCCAAATAATGCACATTTTTGACGGTGTCTTAAAACTATGTAGATATTGTCGCATTCAAGATATTTAATATTTCCGAAATATTTTTTTGGAAACGAACTGAACGTCACTACTTGTCACTTTAACCCTCACCTTAAGGCTGTACGCCGGTGGAGGCGTAATTCTCCCGGTGTGGACTTCTCCCGGTGTGTGAACTTCTCCCGGTTCAAACTTCCCCCCGAGCAAAGTTCTCCCATGCTAACTTCCCCCAGTGCTAAGTCTCCACAGTACAAAATGCCCCCGTACTAACATCTCCCGGAGTAAAGTCGCCACGGGTCAATCACCCCACAAAACAAACTTCCCCCAGATATGGTAGGTGTATTCCCCCCGGTACTGACTCCCCACAAAACAAATGCCCACAGTGCAGATCTCCATTTACTTCACATACATTACGTTTATCATACAAATAAACAACACCATGCATCATTAATTTGTAAAACTATGCTTTATGACATTCCCTGAACATTAAATTGATAATTTTTTAGAGCGTACTAACCGTATTGGTATCCAAACTTACATTTTCCAATTGGTATGTACGTATTATAGATGTTAAAAATATTCAATTCAAATACAAAACAATTACAATTTAGGAATAAATAGTTGACCTTGTACCAAAGCTTTAGCAGTCGAATTAGTAGTATTTATTATTATACCAGCAATTTTTATGAAAACCTAATAAAAGTTAACTGACATTGTACTATTTTCGTGAAAACTTGTATGATTCTATTGGGAGAAAACACGGGGGATAGTTTGTTCTGTGGGGAGATTGACCCATGGGGACTTTACTCCGGGAGAAGTTAGTACGGGGGCATTTTGTACTGTGGGGACTTAGCACTGGGGGAAGTTAGCATAGGAGAACTTTGCTCGGGGGAAGTTTGAATCGGGAGAAGTTCACACACCGGGAGAAGTCCACACCGGGAGAAACACGCCTACACCCCTGTACGCAATTGTACCCAGATTGTTCGTTATTTCCCATCTTAGCTTTACGTTAAACAATTATTAATCATTATGTTTTAGAACTGAACTTTTAAATTGTGAACCACGTTACTACGTGTAAGTTTCCCAGTTGAAACTACTACCACATTATATTAACTTGAGGTACACAAAAATGGCTATGGGGATATGATAGCGATTGTACACGTGCTTGTATTGATGTACGAAACGCAGCCGGTTGAACCACCACCCGTCAATGCCGATGCCCATTGACCCTTTGATGGGCTACCCGCCATATGCCAGATCGGCTACCGGTCACTGGTCTGTTTAGTGGGACAAAGGCTACCGGTTTATGTGAAGCACTGCTGCCCAAGAAGAGAGAATAGCGAAAAAACGAGAGATTACACATGTGCTGTTCACCACAACTTAGAACAGAATATCAGCCTACTCAGCACGTACACCCCGACAACTGTCATCAAGTCTTGTCATCTCGGCACGCGAGTCAACTCTTCTCTTTTTCACCTGTTGTCTACATCTTGTTGTGTTGTTTTCGATACGTTAGTTAAGCTATCGTTACTTGTTTTTACTTGCGTAACCGACTGTTATGGTAAAAAATTAATTTGAAACCTAGTCTCCTTTTTCACTAAAAATATTAAAAGTTTGCTTTGTGAAATAGATAGTTTCCGTTAAACACGAGGGATCATGCAAAATTCCTACAGCCCTAACAGGATACCATGGGTCAACTGCGGCTGGGGCTTGGGTTGGATACAACTTCAAAATATGTAATTGTAATTGTTTTTTCAATTTATTTTACAAGCTTGGAAATTACTTAATGGTGTTTGCTAACTGAAAGATTACGCTGATCTCAAAGAAAAAATTGTTTTAAATAGTAACGTGCGAATAGTTGAGGATCAGTACCTATAAAGCTCTATTGTCGAGGATTATGTAATTTTTTCCTCTTCTCTTACAGATTTTGCCCAATCAACCTGAAATTTGGCACACATACTCCTCAAACCCTTGCCGAATGTATCAGAAAAATTCAGCCTTCTCACTTTAACCGTTCTCAAGATTTTAACCGTTTTCTAAAAATTGCCAAATTTTCTCATCATTTAAATCTAAAACCTACCGCGTTGTTTCGTAATGCCCCAACAACTTCGATGACACATAGTATTATGTACGATTGTACACACATACATGCATCATATAGCGTCAATCATGTATTATCTTTCTTCT
>JAHZNB010006546.1:0-23079 GCA_027744295.1 Callyntrura guangdongensis
ACCTGTACCTGCAGACTGTACGTTGTTTACACTGCTTATCGCAAACCGCTGAAATAATATCAACACACAGATTACCCGTCGATGCTATAGTACAATTTTGCATATAGCAAACGACATTATAAAGCTGGAACGCTCGGGTTAACTAAAAAATAACTTGGTAATAGTCAAGTATATAAATCACACCTTTACCAGTTAATTTTGAAGTTGTGCCTAATTGTATTTTTGCTGGTAGACCTTGTGCGACAGTTTTACTGAAATAAATGGTAAAACATTAAGAGTATCCGTTCGTACACCACACACATTTAGGTATGAATCATATTGTGATATTGTTGCAGATGGGCCGAATGCTTAAACCTGAGAGAATGTTTGCATAATATTGTTAATAAGCTCGGTTAAATCGCCCCTTGAGCAAAGAGTTAGGACGACACTGTCACTGACTGTATGACTCACCAAAATGATTATATCAAATATCAGCTCTGTTCTGTTACAGGATGAAGTTAATTTGTTCTCGTATGGATGATATATGTATGTATAATTTAACCGTTATTGTTTAACCACAGTTGTGCTCGTTCGTTGATGTTAGATAGATGATGTAGTTATGTTCACTGAGAGGCTGTCAACGTAGGTGATATGTTTTCAGCACAACTATTTAAATTAGCCATAAGTAACCTGAAAATACAAAAAGCTTATAAAAATAAACAGATACAAAGATAAATGATTAAGTATAAAAAGATTATATCTGCACAAGGTAACGTACTACTGTGTGTGTGTGTATATTATAGTATGGTGGGTGTGTATCATACTTACTTTGCTCTCAGGTAGGAAAAGGCTGGAAAATTACAATCGAAACGCGCGGTTTCTTTTTCCTATAACCAGAGAATTTAAAAAGCAATAGATTGAAATGCAGGTTTTTTTGATAAATACATATGCTTGTGCGCTTTTATTTTCACTTGTTGCCGTTTCAAGGTAATAATATATTTTTGTAAGTACAATTTTGTAGTAAGATCTCTGTGAGCATTAACGATGATATAATATGTAGGTACATATGTATATTTGATATTATTCTTTAAACATAGCAAACTGTAAGGTTTTGGTATGATACATATAATAACACGATAATATGTATGTTACACTCTGCTCTAAAAATGTCTTTCTATGAAATATTTTGATTGTATTGTGGTTTAAGGTACATCGTATTTAAAATGAGCTATTTCTTGAAATAAGCACAAAAGACCATTGTGATGACGGCGGCATGATGAACGTCTAGTATGGTACAAATAGCGAAATGTACAATAATTGTAATTTTAGGGATGTATTGCTTTGAAAACTTAATTATTGACAATATTTCCTGGAAAACGGTGCTTTCGTCCTTCACTGAAGTTAACAGCAAAGTTTATAACCAAAACAGTTGCAGCAATGACGATTCCAATGACCATAATGCAAGCGATGAGCCTTTTCCAGAATCCATAACTTCGCCTTTTGCAAAAGTATTGGAAATCCTGTGCAGAACAAATATGAATTTTTTATAGGTTTTTTCCCGAACGGACAAAGAGAAATGAGTAGAGTAGAAATGCGAGTTGTACAAAGCATTCCATTAATTATGAATGTCAACCAAATGTTTTAGAGTAAAACATAAACATACAAAGCCCTTTCGTATGCGACAGGATAATTTAGCGTCTTGACGTAATCCTGCTGGGTATTTCAGCCCATACGAGAGTGCTAAGCGTGCGTGTGTTTTTTCAAATGTATTTTGATTGTTTGTAAAAAATAGAAGTAATATATGTATATTAAATGTGCTGCAATATAATCTACGCTACTTTGTCTGCTGCTGTTTGTGTATCTTCTTTTGACTTCTATTACCAAAACGATGACACAAGCTATCACAAGCGCCTTTTCTGTATCGTTGATGGCATCAGTGAAGAAGGAAAGAGAGAAGCTTTCACCAGGATTGTAAATGTCCGGAGCAACTGGAAGATTCTGTCTGACAACCTTTCCCACAAGCAAGTTATCAACTGCAGACTGAAGAAAGAACTCTTTGGAAATGGAAAAGTCTCCACAGCGACCCCTTTTCCGTTGGGAGAGCACGAACAAGTTTGTCCCGGACGTATCCTGGATTTTGTATCGTGGTGGAAGATTACATACGTAGGAAAATCTATTGGTTTGGACAATTTGACCTAGTTCTCGTTCCGCCTTTGAGACGCTGATAACCTACCCAAGAGGAAGAGAGAAAAAGACAGAAATGACAACTGAATAGAGATGACTGTATCTACCGTAGTTTGTGGTACGCCGCGTTGGGCAGAATTATGAGACAAAGCAAAAACTATGTTTCTTTGTATCGTACGGAGTCAACGTGGATCGAATGTTCAAATCAAAAACATTGAACAGGCACTGTCCTGTAAAATTAACTGAAGTTGTATTAACGTAATGTGAGATAAGGTTCTTACATTTGTATCCCCGTCCATTTGAAGAATAGCTTCACGTTGATTATTTAATACTGAAAATCTAAATGGTCTGTCATCCATGTACTGTCTTGTTTGTAACGAATCCGTGGTCTCTGTGGCAAGAAAGAGGCGTTCTCCATAGTTTGTGAGCACTTCGTATTTTTTGGGAACTTTAGCGGGTTGAAGTTCTGTATAAAAATTTAATTCATTCTCTTATATTATTGATATTAGTAATTAATTAGTAAGAAGGAAGACTGTTCAAAATTGGTAGACTTTTTTTTACAAAGTTAAAAGGAATTATTCTAACATACTTCCAGTCTGTCTGTTTAATTGCTTGATAAACACTTGGTTGATTTCGGCCAGAGGTTGCAGATCTTGTTCCAGGGAAAGCCTGGACACTTTTTTGTGAAACAATCGAGACATAATGTCAGTTTATGGATATTTTAATATATTACATCCTCCGATTTCCAGGTCACAAAATTTGAACAAGAATTTTTATGGTATTTTCAAAAGACAATAAAACATGACGGACGTACCTCTGGATTCAGTGCTTTGGGCGGAATGCGTTCTCCCACTTTCGTCTTCCTCTCCTTGTCCTTGCTTTTTAATAACGAATACGGAATCATCTAAAGTGTCCGTAATCGGGGAGGAGAAAAGAGGAACAAAATCCATTACTTTGGAATCGTATAGTAGGGATAGCGTGTTGCCGTTATTGTCTACTAAAGTGTTCTTTCGCAGAACTGTGTCAATTATGATAGCTTTGCAATCCCACGTTTCTTCACTTATTACTTCCACCGAGCTCATGATTTTTTCACCAGATTCATGGCACATCATGCATAGTGGCTTTCGTGCAGCTGTGGTCATCATCACAAAAGTCAAAAGCAAACTGATATACGCCAGCACAACCAACCATTTTTGTGACAAAGTCCAACAGCCGCAGCATTAATATTTCATTTTCATTTTCTTCCTCCAGGACTTACAAGAAACGGGCTGTATGCATATATTAAACTAAGGCAAATAAAACGTTTGACCTTACAGCTTAATTAAAGATATACAATGTGTTCAAAATGAACGTAAACGACTCGACGGAGGAAACATATTTTAAAGCAAGAACGAAATACTGACACATGGTATACGCCTCCATCATTCCTCCAACGAAAAGTAGAAAGTCTTTTGTTTGCCGCTGGCAGCTCTTACCTTCGATCGGTAAAACCGCAACCTTGGTAGCTCCCATGAGTTTCCCATTTATACTGGCCAAGAGGGCATTAAGGTGACATAAAACAAAATTATTTTTCAGGTCATTTTTTTAAAAATGAAAAATTGTACTGTTGCTCCATTGTGTACAAAGTAGATTAACATAGCAAAGTCATCAACAAAATGTGTGCAATGGGTGCAAATTATGAGTTACAAACTGCATTGAAAATGAGAAAAACGTACGGTCAATGGGACATGCGACAAACAAATACTAAGCTGGTGGTGGCGGTGGTTCACAATGCTTAACAACGGCTCTGTCAACTTGGCGTGATTGCTTAAATTGTATTGTGTGTGTGACTACTGTTGGTTAATCAGATAGACATTTTAACAGGTTGGCACAAATTCCTCCCAACTGTGAACCTGATTACCTCATATGGAGTTATACTCATGCATTTTAAAGGTAATCACTTTTCAATTTATTGCAAACGAAGAAACAGGTACAGGAAACTTTACTGCACAAAATGATTGTATCTCGCTAAAGTGGCCATAATCTCATATCAGTGCTGAGTTGAAGCTTATAAATTGGAGCACATTTGCGTACACTATACCACACATGCTAAATTTTGGTACAGAGAAACTAACTGAACAGAAATTGCGATAAAGAAAATTACTGCACTGATGTACTTTCTACACCAACCATGACCCAAACAGGAGAGTGGAAAGTGAGTGATGATGAAGGATTTTCAGACGTTGGTGTAAAAAAACGGTAAACGATGCTTTGACGTGCTAATTTTTTTTTTGAAAATGAAATCTTAAAAAACAGGTCAGCAACACAGAAAGGAAAACTCTGTCTGACGGAAGTAATAAAATATAATTACAAATTTATGCAATAAAAATGATAAGCTAAGCGAACCAGTTAATGACGGAAATCAATATAAACTACTCCAATAAAAAATAACCGATAAGCTGTATAGTACACCGTAGAAAATATAGAGGAAGTCCACTAACTTGATTAAGCGTCCATTAATATCCGGCTAAAGTCAAGTTAAAAATATATATAGAATGTCGTCGTCCTTCGTCGGAGATGAGTTGAGCCTCTGCCGCCTCAAAGTATTTCCCTAAAACTAACCAAAATGGAAGCACAAAAATCAAATTTGCTCCCAAAAAAAATTCCGTCTCCGTGTGTCCCAAAATTTGTTGTAAAAAGACACACACGCGTGATCCTTGATCCATGTTATGCACCATTTAATCCCTCCCTATTATTGTCGTGTAAAACATTGCAAAAAGCTTCACTTGTTATGCATGCAATACCACACACAAAAACACACATTGAACGTTGATTCGGTGATTAATTGTAGTAGTGAAAGCATTTGCCTTGAAAGTTTCACGAGACGGCTACAATTTCTAGCGGAGAGGAGGATGCCAAAAAAATATATGCTTTCAGTAATCCTGTCTCAGGGCTGGCTGCTGGCTGCAGAGACTACATAGTATGCGGTATCCGACTTTTTTGTTCTTTTGGTGATCGGATGTATCACGAAAAAAGGGGTTTCTCTGCTTCAAGCACCATATTTTGATAATGATGACTCTTGCTCTCTATAAAAGCCAATTTTTTATAGTAGGTACATTCGTACACATAGACATTTATATACGTACAACGTAGTACACAAAAACAGCAAATAGGTGTGTGCAGAGCAGCAAAAAATACCAACGCGGAAAAGAGGGAAGTAGATACGGCAAAGATTTATTCAAATTTCAAAAAATGATAGGTTGCAAAAGTTGCAATAATGTTTCAAGTACAACGTAATTATATCGAAACTCTGTGATCTGCAAAACTCTACAATGTTGAGTGTATAAAAAATGGAAGTAAACAGGTATGCCTACGAACTATCAATGTACTATACTAGTACTGGTAGTCGTACTATAATATTTCATAGGACTCTTTACCCATTACATGACAAATTAAACTTCAACTGTTGGCTGATGTTGCCACTACTTTTTTAATTACTACATTACACAATAACCGGCACTCTGTGTGTGCATAGGTAATAGGTATGTATAGGTATAAATTTAGAGGTATCGTATATATATAGGCATTTACAAAGAACAACAAATGCCAAAGGAACTACCAACAAAAGGCAGACATGAGGGACAACAAAGGCAAAGCACTACCGCATTAAACTACAACAACAACACCACTACAACCACACATATAATATTTCTTGTCACTGCATCTGCACCAGCATTTTTTGCTTGAGAATGAGCCGACTGAAAAACGCCCGCGTTACTTAAACTTAAATTAATAATAAAATTATTAGTTTTTTCCAAGCAATCCGTCTTCATCATCGGCTTGTATTCAGGATGATAGCCTGCTAAGCAGAACTAAGTACGAGATGATTGAAATGAAGAATTGCAAGGGAGTATATTGTATTTAATAGGGGTTTGAAAAAATTCTTTGGAAGGTGAAACTCACCCAGTCACAATTTTATTAGTTGAGCGTACCCCGCTGGTGCTTTCATCAAGCATCAGATTTTACCGGACCGAGGCTAGGTTCTGAGTGCCTTGGTCCCTTATTTTTGGCGAACGAGTAAATCCTACACAGAAAGTTTTTCAAAGACTCTATTTTTATTTTTAGTGACTCGTTCAACGTGTTCCTGTCCACTGCAATAAACCAAACAGTTATCTTCTTACTTCTTATAAAACGGAGGGTGAGGTGGATGCTGACTCCGAAGGAAACAGCCGCAAAAAATCCGGTGAAGATCCAAGTCAAAACTATGAGGCTTTCTGCTATTCGTCCAAATACTCGAATTTTCTCCTAGAAAGGTAGGACGACAGTACAACAAAGGATGTATAGGACACCAGTTAATTATGTAAGCAATATTCTTTAATGGCGCAAAAGATAATCGAAGCACAAAATATATTATGTTAGTATCTGTTCTTGTTGTACATCAACAGGACACTTCAACACAAGAAACTAAAGATGAACTAAAAATACAAAAAGCAAGTAAAAAAGTTTTTTGTGTACCAGCAAGCTGGCAAAGCGCCTATACCTCTTCTTCTTCAGAAAGCGTTCCTTCGTCTATGTAGTCCATTGAAACTAAAAATGCAAAAAGCAAGTAAAAAAGTTTTTTGTGTACCAGCAAGCTGGCAAAGCGCCTATACCTCTTCTTCTTCAGAAAGCGTTCCTTCGTCTATGTAGTCCATTGATTCAGAAGACGTGACTTTTTTGGTACAAACAGTCAGCAAGTGTACTCAGTACAATTTGGTATGACGTTGTTGGAATTTTTTGTTTGTGTAATAAAGCAGGAAAATCAGATGCCAATAAAAATGGCTGCCGGTCAGTCGTCCTAGTTGATTTTTTTGAGTTGGTAAGGAGAAAGACGGCAACAAAATTCTTTTGACGATTGATCGTTGTCGATCGCCGTGAAGTGAATATTTTTTTGCCCAATAAATATATTTTTTTCGCTCTGTTTATTTCGCAGGAATGTTTTTCTCCTTCTTTTTTTTCTTCCCGTTGACCAACTTACTTAATAAAGGCATCAGCCAGGTACATGTACAGTTACGTATGTGTTTTGTGCATAAATACACACAGAGGATTGAGCTAGCCTTTGGAAAAAATTCTTGAGCAAAGTACTATCGTTAAGTAGGCAAGTCACCATTCACAAACCGATCCCAAAATGAAACTTTTTTTCAGACCAATCACACAAGAAATAAAGTAAAATCCTTACAGTACCTACGTAAAAATGTACAACATAAACATAGGCACTTGTTCTTGGCTTTGTCGTCTTTTTTTGTTCATAGTGTTACAACGTTTCGGAAAGGCAAACGTCGTAAACCCCCAGTAAATGATAAATAGGTGATTGGTCCCACAAGAATTCCTAAGTGTTAACTTATTATAACGCCGTGAGTGAGCGAATCAAGAGTATTGACGACGTGAAGTCTTCAGAATATATCACGACGATAATGATGACGTTGAGACGAGAGCGTTTACTTGTTTTCCGATTCTGATGTTGAGTACAAGAAGAGAGAATTGAGAGAAATGCTTTGCCAGCTTCTCTAATACTGTGATCTGCTCGTTACTCTTGAATTATGCATAGTAATGCAATGGTATATATGATGATCTGTGATAACAATGTAACATTTGTCGAATTATTATTACTGAAACATAAAACGCTACCAACGAACCCCTCTTAGCCTCGTTGTATAAAAATTTACCTATACAAATACCACCGCATACAGCTCTTCTAAGCCTATGGTAAGCGAAAGTTATTAGTGTATGCACCGTACCGCTGCTCCTTGCGTGGCGTCGACATATTAATGATCTCCACTTTCTCCAATAGAAAAAAAAAGTCAGACAGTTTAGGAATCTCTGAGACAAATTACTACTGATAAAAATGATGCTGGTACCGACACTTGAGTACAACCTTTTTCCCGTTAATGGAAAATTCCTACGGTAAACTACTGTGAGAAATAAAATAACGATTGAACATGAAACCTGGGATAGAATGGCAATGATACTGCGGAGATAAAATGATGATATGAGATAAAAGTGAAATCATGGCGGTTCTCAGTGTATCCCCTCATAAAAGCCGAAAAACGTAACCGTTTCTGCCTACTAATTTAATTGTCTTTTCACTAGGAGAGGGTGTACTACTATTATTTTAAGATTACAGGAAATTATGATATCAACGATGCTGCAGCTCTCTTTCTACTAATAAGTAGTGCACAAACCAGTACAATTCCAAGGGAAGAAGAATAAATGAAGCAGTCGCAGCAGCAGTAACAGCAGTGCTGATGGTTGTGCTACTGCAAAATATTAACCGCAACGAATAACGCAACAACGGCAACGGTCCTTGTGGCATATAATCTGCAGGAAACAGTAACGTACTCAGAGTACACAGTAACATTCTCTTCGCTCACACATTCGTGCAGATTTATACATGCATTGCGCTTATAACGCATTGGATTCTGCATGAGGGTATGTCTATTTAGCGTAAATGTGTACATTTTTCCTATACAATAAAAGTGAGCCTAAACAGTGCAGATTGCAGTGCATAATATATGCTGCTGTACTACTGGCGTAGTACTTTTTCTTTGTGAGCTGCACAAAGCAGGAGAAAAACGAAACCAACGTGATCTAGTCGTGCTACTACTGCGCTGTTGTTTTGACGGTTTTGGCCGTTTTGGCCTTTACGTTTACTTCAGCTTGTTCTCTCTTTCACTCTTTCTCTTTCTCTCGTATATCGTATTGCATGGTCTTCCTTAATGCAGATGTTAAGTATTTTATGTGTAGAGGTATATATATACCTGAATACTACAGAGAATGCATATGTACCTATTTTGTCTATGCTAGATTTCCACTTGTGAATGCGTTTTCTTCTTGCATTGCATCTTTCTCCATTTCTTTCACTTTACACGTATCTCTCTGTCTCTATATCCAGTTTAGTGTTGTACATGAAGTATTTTCTTGTCCCAAGGGGAAAAGTAATAGCAGAAAAGCACTGCTTGTTTTTTTCCTTTTTTGCCGCACTACTACTACTACCATGATTACTGCTACCCAATGAAAGAGCATGCAGTACTGCGTGTATTATATTTGGCATATTATTGAAAAAATGTAAAACCTGCCCGTGCTTTCTCTTCAAGACCTTGTGGCATACTGACTCGACATACGTGAAAGAAACCAGGGGAGGATAAAATTGAAATATGAGCTGTAAGTACAAGTAATATCATATCACTATCTATTTACTTCCAAAGAGTATCTACTACGACCATCAGCAACAAAGTCCCTTTTAACTTTGACTTGAGAGACCGGATCTATTTGAAAACGGTGATGTTATTGGTAAGTATAAAAGGTTGCGTTTATGCTGCGCCATGTACAAGACGGGGATAGTTTCTATGCGGTTAATACGTTTAACATTTTACTTATTCCTTTCAAGAACTTACTTTATTGGACTTGAGTAAAGCGATGGAGGGTATGCACTGACTTATCTATATTTAATGCATTAATCATGTAAATAAATATACGAGATTTCGTGCGAGAGACTTGGTATGAAACACGCAAAAAGGTAATTGCCAATTCCAATAAGGAAACAAAGCGTTTAGTTGGGTTTGAGGTGTGCATTTCTCTTTATGTATGGCAGTGGGATTTGGAAAAGGATTCTTAAAGGGGAGAATGAGGAAGACTCTACGAGTGTCGTAATATTTTGGCTGTTTTCTAACTTTTCAACATGTAACATGACAGATTATAAGGAAAATAATATTATACAAGAGAAATATGATTTCATTAAAACATGACATTTTTGCGTTCAACAGAAAGTTAATGGCGTATAGTGTGTCAAAAGTCAACATTCTTCTTCTCAGTTGAAGCAGTTGAGGTAAACATGTGAAAATGGTGGATCGAATTGGAATTAATGTTACAAAGTTTTAACTTACTGGGGTGAGTTTTAACGAGAAACGTTCAGCTTTGTGATTTATTGAAACTGTAATTATTATTTACATTTAAATAGGTTTTTATAATAATACTTGCACCATTTTTTGGTTTTTTAGAACGAATAAATTATTATATTACTTTGTGTTTGGATTTTACGTACATACAGTTATAACATGTTACACCTCACAACACAACTCATAATATAAACAACGCCGTTTTCACACACAAACACCAAGAAATCAAGAAATGAAAACCTTAAGAATTTTAAGAAAGCAACCATTTTGAACCGCGAGTTTTCAACATTGTATAATTTTTATGAAAGTTTCAAGTTTATGCACGGCTGTGCACTATATTTTATCGCAAGGCTATAAAAACCTCAAGTGAGGAAAGGCAGCGGGAAATTTTTGATAAAAATAGTCATACAAACTTGTAAACACGTAAATATGTTTACATAATTTAGTAAGCTAAAATTTTATATATTGTTCAAAACAAATTCATATTATTCACAGTTACATGTATTATTCAAGTTTTCCGATTCAAGGAACGATTAACGTAATTGGTTCTTTTTCTTTGTATTTCATCATTGATCCAAATGGAGCAAAAGAGCATAAACTTATATTTCATTAAATTAACACCATATTATTTGATATTGATTATTGTACTCGACATTATGTAAAATTAATTTTACACAGCTTGGTTCTGCGAGAACATATTCTTTCAATTTTCAATATATCCTGTAATTTTTCACAGCAACAAAGGTCGCCAATGCTTGAGATGAACATTAAATTGACTTTCTCTCTGACAATAGCAATCACATGTTACATATACTAATATTGGCAATTATAACACAAGATAGATTCTGCATTGATTTTTCTTACTACACCAAAAATTTAGTTATTATTCCTATAAAAAATAACTTAAAATTATTTCAACACTTGGTGGTTTTTTGAGTTTCATAAAAAATAAAAAACACTTGGGATTTTTAACAGTTCGTCAGTACAGAATGTCTAATGTCTACTAGGCTAAAGACTAGATAATTTAGCGACTAGAATGGCTAGAGATGATGATGATAACTGATATTACATACATCTAGATAACTTATTTAAACAGTTAAACTTTACATTATTGGAACATTTTTTTAAAATTTTGTATATTAATGCATGATACATTCTTCCCTAAAAATATTTTATTTTGTGAACAATATTACATGTCGGTGATACGACCAATTATAATTATTAATTATTAATAATCCATTGAAATTGCAACGATAGACAACTCACTTTTTATTTGTCAACAATTATCCACAGAAGGCCGGTGAAAAGTACAAATAACAACATAGTAAGAGAAGCAACGACTGAACCAACATCCATCTTCTCTTCCTTCATAAAAGCTAAAATCCTGAAAAACACAGTAATAATGTTTTTATGCTTCCTTTGACAAAATAAAGTACCTATTAGCTGAAATAGCGAATTGCATTTTGTAGAGCTCACAATTAGAAAAACGCCGGCTAGAATCAAAGACTTTGTTTTCACATCCACTTTCAGGCTAACAAGTGCCCCACAAATGTCCTCAATTGAGTAATCCCACTCCCGACTTACTCGCCCTATGGGTGTCACTCCATCTGGAAGGCATATATTAAAATCTACGTCTTCACAACTGGCCCAGGCACAGCAACAATTGGCTCCCTCCATTCCAATAATCTTGAGTATCTCGACATTTTCAGAGTTATACACAGAGTATCTTGTGGTACACATTTCATTGTTTTGTCGAATTGTACCAAGTAGCTCGTCCTTGTCGTTGCGCACACTAACGGACTGCAATATGAGCAAAATATAATTGGAATCCTCTCAGTCGAATTAACAAGCATCAGAGAATAATTATCGAGGTGTGATGTGGGGAATTTTAGTATTATTTTTATTATTTTCTCTTACCGCTAAGCAGCCTGGCCGACCTTGAATCTGTAGCAGAGGTTTGTGCTTTATGTTTGTAACCTGAAGGGAAAATGCTCGTGCACCACGACACAGGCAGAAACTTTTTAGCACGCTTGAGCTTTCCGTTGCAAGGAGTATGCAGTCTCCGTGACTGTTAATTACTTGAAAGGTATTTGTCGCATACAAGGCAGCTGTTAAAAAAAGGCAATTAAATAATGTTGAAAAATTATTGCAAACCAATTTTTACACTAATTTTTCAGCATGATTAATGAAATTATAAGCCGTGGTGATAATAATTGCGTTAATACATTTAATGGATTTGTTGTGGTGTCTGATAAAAATATGACGCGTTCGTCTGAGGCAATTAAATGGGTCATCTGGGTTTACTGCAATAACAGAGTGAATAATAATTATTAGGATGTTGAGAATGTCGTATTTTTATGCAATTTTTTGGTTTACATGTTACGAGTTTTGCTTACCGGATTGCAATGAGCTCGCAGAACCAGCCCGACTCATGGGAATCTTGTTCTTTAAAATTCCCTTTCCAAGAAACGGAGAGGGTGGCGCCAAAAAGCACATTTGACCTACAGCTCTCACTTCATTGTCGCGTTCGATATAATGCTGTCTTAAAGCTGTATTATCGTCGGAAATGAAAGAAAGTATAACATTGTTAAATTACATCAACTACTAAAATACAGTAACTTGAATTAACTAATAAAAAATTACGCGACTTTATAACATCGCGTTCGATATAATGCTGTCTTAAAGCTGTATTATCGTCGGAAATGAAAGAAAGTATAACATTGTTAAATTACATCAACTACTAAAATACAGTAACTTGAATTAACTAATAAAAATTACACTTGACTTTATGAGGAAAAAGTTATAAAAATTGTGGAAATTTTGAATATGCACGAAATTTTTGTTGGCACACAACATTGAAGGTTCAACGTTACAATACAAAATGTAAATATGTTTACTTACCTCCTGAGGAAGCCTTTTTGACAATAATTCTCGGAGGTGTATAAACAACCTGCGGTATAACCATAGACGATCCCACACCTGAAGTTGCACTGCTTGCACGACTTCCTTCTGTTGAACTAATATGAACTTCTTTCGCTGAGTATTCACTTATCATAGCTTCTGTCTCATCCTCATTTCCGTCCGTAACGTCCCCACTTATCTTGTCACACCTGCGTTTCTGCTTTGTACCCATTTTGGATTCGTCGGTAATGCTGTAATTGACTTTATCACAATCAGATTTCATTTGACACACAAATTTCGTTATATTATCTCTCTGATCAGACCACACTGTCGGAAAAAGACAAAGTGAAAGTGGTGCTGAAAATTTTTGCAGTAGTTTTTCTTACAAAATATATCGCTTTTTTCCGTTTCTCTTGGTTCGTTGCACATCTATGGTTTACACTAAATTGAACACAACTTCACAGGTTTCAAGGAAAGTTGCCATGAACTGGTAATGATGATGATCAGATCAACAAAGATGACCAAATGATCTGACAAAGCTGTGAAAATGTTATAAAATGAGTCAGGCATTCCCTTTCATTACTCATCACAACCTCAAGTAAAACAACCTACAATCAATATCATTTAAGACTCGGTATCTACCATCCACTCCACGTGAGTATAAGTGTGTGAGGCTAAGTGCGAATAACTTGAGTTTGTATGAATAAGTGGTGTCGTGTGCCCACAGAGTTTTCACTCTTCATCTCACAGAGAGGCGGATAGCTCTTCTCCCTTCCGTCACTCCATGCCTTTTCCACTATTCATTCAACAACCAGCTAGTTTCAGTTTGCCACTTGTTATTCTTCCAGGCGTTAACCAACCACACAACAACAGGAACCACTTCCTGCCAGTTCGTTTTCTGCTCCTACTGGCATGAAAAAAACTCCCACTTCCACAACAACACTTACATCATCAGTCAATCCACTTACCCGAGAAGGCCAAGGAACAAAGCCTGTGTGAGCACCAAGATGAAAAAACCAAGTGGTGTAACGTAGTCTATGAATGCATGCATGCCACACATGTTAACAAAGACAGACGTCAAATGACACGTCGTGAAATTGGAATGAAGTAATATGATGATGATAAAAACGCAATATTGTTTTAAGGCATTTTGTATGGAGAAAGCGGTAACAGCAACGTCAAAATGAGTACAGCACAAGCGGTTTTGTTATGATGACTTTGATGATGATGCTGTTGATTACACTTTGTCTACAATTTTTTGTTTGTTTTGTTGCACGCCTGTAGTCTTATCTACACGTCCCAGATGTAGGGATATGTTTACAAAAAGTACTATAATAATTTCAGCGTGAATGAAGATGAGACAAAGAGTTTGCTAGCCGCTAGGCTGCTGTGTTGCTGGCTGCAACAGCATCCTATGTTTTAGGGGAAAAGTGGAGAAAGCAGGGAAAGAGATTAAGAGAGGAAAAAATAAAATATTATTGAGCTAGATCCAATATTGCATGTCCCCATCATCACAGAGTACGGAATAAGTACTGATGTATGACATGGAAAAAGAAAGAAAAAACTACAAGAATTCAATTGCCAATGCAGTCAGCCAGCCGTCCGTCGTTCTGGCATGACTTGCTGGCATGGCATGACATGTCGTGCACGACTTGAAAACTAGTGGCAGTTAATGATAAAAACGGTATAGCGGTGGGGGACCATGTAAATGAATAGACATAAGTCTATGACGTATGTAGTATATACGACGTATTTGTATGTACCTATGCGCCGTGGCCGTGATATAAGTTTAGTATCATTTCAGCTCAGCTCCACTTAAATAATAATCCAGGTCATTTTACGAATTTGTATTGTGTTCGAATCAGGTAGCAGTCGGTAGTCTGCTGTACGTAGTCCGTTAGAAAAACTACCCATCTGTACTAACAAGGAAATGTATTTTGTGGACCACTGCCACAAAATATCCCATACATTAACATCCCGAAATCAGTAAAACTAGTGTGTCAATATGTACGTAATATGTCAAAGTGGTACATCTCTGTCTACAAGTTTAATTAAATGAAAAGAAGGAAACATTAAAAATATACATACTATTTTGTACTGGTAAAGTAATAGAAAAAGAAATTGTTCCGAATTTTCTCTCTAGAATTCCGTTCATGTAAGCCTCCTTGTAAGTTGCAAAAGTGGAGACGATATACAAAAGAAATGGATTACGTTTACACCTACAGTAAAACCACTGTCGCCGCTAATAAAAGCACACACACAACATCCTTTTGCATATAAATAAAAAATTCGTCCGTGCACTCACTTTGCCATAATATATACACGTCATCGATAGGCATGTGGGATTTCGTGTAAAACGCAATGAATAGGAAAGATGTAACCAACAAAAAGTGTTTTTATTTTGAGGAATGTCAAAAATAATTACGTTCCACGTACCAAAATTATTCAACAAAAAACGGAGAACAGGAACGACGGGGAAGAGGAAAATCATTAATTGCCTATTGCAAACATTGCATAGCCATTTATTTACAAAAATACAAAAGCTTCTTACTTTGGTCACACTGTGATTTAGCTTACATTTTATTGACACAACGATCCCGCTATTTATTAAACTCACATATATATTTCTTATTTTTACCCCCAAAATTGGCCATTAGTCACGTCCATCCGCTTATACTTAACTTTGTTCTTGACGAAAGCAAAAATGGGGCAGTGGGCATGGAAAATTGAGAAGGACTACTTGTCCTGTTAAATTGCATAGCTATACTTTTTCCTCAAACCTGTTTTGCTTTTGATATAAACACACGACACACGGTATTGTACTATACATTTGAATAAACCGTAGTAATAACACAAAAAATCTACTCGTGTTTTTATTTCGGTTTATAAGCACAACACAAAAGCCTTTTATTTACTACCGTCGTAGCATGAAATTGCTGATAAATATTAATGGCCTTGTTCAATGTAGTTTTAAGCGCTTTTCGTCATTTACCGTCTTTCTTTGTTGTACATAGTTTTTACCAGCTTATTTCCTACGCATTTTACTTGAGCGGACAGAACGTAATGAAATATCTCTTTCCACTTTGTTTTACATGTCGTACTTTCCTTGGCATGTTTATGCCGATTTTTTTCTCTACTAGTTTTTAGTTTCCTGCTGAGAAAATTGTAGGGCGGTGTTGAGGAAAATAGATCGTGTTATAATGAAGGTAGCATGTAGAATTTTCCCATTTGTTCAAGTATTTTGCACCGTGAAAAATAAAGTTAAAAATACGTAAGGTAAAATAAATGCCCCCGAGGGAAACATAAAAATGTAACAAAGGTGACGCGCTACACAGCAGACAGAATAAGTTCACAGTACAGTACACACAGATTTCCTTGATGTATCAGTGATTTACAGATTCTCTTTATGTGAATGTGCATAATTGCTGTAAATCCGTCGTAATTATGTCATGCTACACACTGAAATTCTACACCATAATTATGAGGGACATATTTACTTTACAGTGGGAGGACTCAGGAAAGCAGAAATTTTCTATTGTTGGCTTGTATGTTTATTCATTGGTGTCTGTAATGACCTTGTGGTTGTCTCTACTCTACAAACCTTAGCTATTCACTATAGTTGTTATTAATCATGTTACGGTTAACTACCATCTATTATAACCAGGCCATTATTGTGAAAAGGGCTATTAGTGAAACCTATCACTGACCAAAAACGACATGTCATGTCATGCATGCCCATGTTCGTCAATATCGTAATTAATAAATTGGGTTTGCATATTTCGTATGTCAAGCTTGCATGTGCTTGGCTTTGAGGAGGCACAGTAAAAATACTTTTTCCGTTACATAAGAATGTCGAATGACATAACAATTTGAAGGTTAAACATGATGATGCAAAAGTTTCAAAGTTTGTTTCCGATTATTAAAGATGTCTTATGTTTAACCTTGAGCAAATGACGGAGCTGATAAACATAATATTATGCCACTCTGACTGATATCACACACAGCCTTCTGACCCTTGAACTTAAAGAAACGTAGTAAAATGTTGCATGTGGTGATAAAATGTTTTAAATAATAAACTTACACTCGCACGAGCAAACAAAATTGTAGACAGACACATTGACTTTGTGCAGCTGCGGTGCATCTTCCTACACGACCGGGCTATAAAAACCAATGTGATGTAAAAGCATCCGGGCTACAACTTTTACTCTCTCTCTCTCTCTTGTCTTGCAAATTCTGCATTTATTCATGTGTGTAGTTTCTACATCAATCTTCTCTCGTAACTTTTTGTCCGGTTCGTTGGTCAAACTCAAGAGCCAGCAATAAAACTAAGTTACCTACTTACATTTTGATGTAATGAATTGTAGTGCTCACTTTTGATGAAATGCACCTTATGTTTTATAAAGCTGCCGGTTGTCTTTTCCAAAATTACTTGATAGCACCCACCTTGTTAAATGTGCACTTGTCAATTGTCAGCTTTATTTATTTTTAGTGTGCTGCATCCATAATGTATGTATTTTTGGGAGTATCATCAATCAATCAGACATAGATATATTATGAAATATTATGCCTCGCGGTAACCGGACTATTGGTGGACATTCCTTCGCGCGTCGTGTCTTTTTCTTTCCAATATGTAATTATTATTGCCACGACCATAAGGCGAACAAAAGGAAACCACGATCTCACGATTCTACGTGATAAACGTGTATATGTGAACTTTTGTTTACGCAAGAGAGAAAATGTCGAAGGTCAGCGTAAATCCCCTATTTATTGATCCTTCCTTTTTAATTTTATCATCCTTTGCTCTCTCTCGCTCTCGTCCTCCCTCTTCATGTCTCACATACTCCCATTCTTTTTTTGTGGTGGCATTGTGACTACTATGAAATTCAACATTCAATGAAGTGAAGCGTTAAAAAGTGCATTGGATGAAACGTTGTTGTTGTTGTGATATAAGTGTAGTCGTTGAGGCTAAAACGGATGAAAGCATTTTAGCACTTTCCACTTGAGCTGCTTGTGTGTATGTTTTTGTACAGGAAAAAAACTACAGCATGTCCGTGGTATTAGGTAGTCTTCGCACTAATAGTGCTATCAAGCGTCATCAGTCATCAAGTATTTATGAGTTCCATAAAAAATGTCGACATGAAGGTACACAAGTTTTAATAGCCCGGGTGTTTATTGCGCTGTTTAAAGACTTGAAATGGAATGGAAGAAACGAAAATTCATCAGAAAATCATACCAAAGAAGAATGTGGGAAGGGAAAAGCTTTTAAGTTAATGTGTAGTAATATGTACACATAATATATAGAATCTTTAAAAGCCGATAAAATGATAATCTTTCACTTCCATTCCGGTCTATAGTGTCTTTGTCAAAACGAAATGAGGGAGAGAAGCAATTGATGTGTACTCGGGCTGAGTTGGGGAAAATGGTCTGTAGATTGTTTCTACATATTAGATTACCTACATGCATTGAAGCATTTTAGACAACATCCCAGGTCATCGGGGAAGAAAATGGAAGATAAGTGCTTGATGGATGACTTACCTACTTGCAGCAGTTTTATAAGCTGAGTTACAAAGTATACAATGAATAACCACACAACATCTAGAGAGGTAAAATGGTGGCGTATGTTGTATTTGTTTCGAGGACGTCTAAAAATTAAACTTATCTTTAAAGCTTTAAGCAAAAAGGCAGGTAGATTTTCTTTAGGCAGTAAGAACCAAAATTGAAAAGCCCTGGGCCGGTGAAGTGAAAGTTGTTTTGGGCTACTGATCTTTGTATCGAGAATTATAGAATATTTTCCCTTGCAAGTTAAAAGAAATAGCTTCACTTTAGCTTTTAGAAAATGTTTTTCAACAAAAGAACTTGTAATGTTTTTGCTGAGTGTACGCAGAAATTAAGATTGTACAAAGTGGCTTGGTGCGTAATTCACTTTTCTTCGGGGGGATCAATAGGCGAAATAAATGTTTAAGTTTCATGTACAAATCCAAAAAATGGCTTGAAAATAAAGACGCCGTATAAAGTCATAGAGTACAAAAAAGTAAAATATGTATTGATGGTTAAATACACGGAGATCAATTTAGGCCATCGTAAGTGTGTATTTTTTATTATACATATAATATGTTACTTATTTGCACTATTACAACCTTTAAAAAGGATAATATGTGATGTACATACATACGTCACAACTGTAACGTATTATCTTACACTTTTTATGATGAACGTATCAACATTTGGGTCAGGATTATGATAATTGGGCTGTATACATAAAAATCGGACCAAACTCACTCTACGGAAGGAGAGAAACGCAGTGTAACATTGAGTTTCATTGTGTCCCGTGAGGCTTTTCAAGAAGTACTTCTTTCTTGATTTAAATAATTATTATTACGTTGGTACACACAAGACATATATGTCTATATGTACATAATATGGTATAATATTACAATCATGCAATACAAAAGTGAATTCAGCATGTCGTTGTCAGCGAATAGATTGCAAGAAAATTCAGTATATCTAGTTGTGCATATCTAAGGAAGCTGGCAATTTTCACAAAAGTAGAACATATCTCTCTCTTTCACCACAAGTGAAAGCAAGTTAATTTCATTATTATTAGCTTCGTTGCACTCATACTTTTTTCATCTCATTATCTCAAAGCTCTATAAATCTCTATGCGTCGAATATAGAATCAAAATAGGAATCCATAAAATGCAGTTTAGTTTGTTGGTATAAAGAGTAGTATTAAAATATTAGTGTTTTAATTTTCCATCGGTTGGAAAACGTCAAGACAAAACAGTTTCGTCCTGTGTAAAACCCGCTACCTTCAGGTTTTTCTGTAGTGAATTAATGACTACCTAGTATAAATTCAGTCTTCTCCTTTGTTACTACTTCTACTGGGTGAATCTGGAGGTTTTTCATCTTCCGGCGTAACGTTATTCTCCTCCGGTTTGTCGTTGGCATCTTCTTCCGGGGGCGCAGAAGGATTTTCCTCAGCACTATCAGCTTTTACTTCTTCTGTAGTAACTTTTGTATCAGGTTCTTGTTGAGACTCTTCAAGTTCTTGTTGTGACTCTTCAGGTTCTTCAACATCCGCTTCAGGAGGTGGTTCATCTCCCTCAGCATTGTCATCTGCTGCTTCTTCATTGTTTTCTTGAGTATTATCAGGATCTGGATTGCCACCTTCGTCGTCCCCATCTTGATTTGTATTTTCCATTGCATCTTCTTCCGGTGGTGCAGGAGAAGTAGCAGGAGGTTCATCAATTACCTCTGGCGGAGCATCAACTATTACTGATTCTTCCGTAACCGCTTCCGTAGGAGATTCTTCCTCAGGTTCTGGCTCGGCTGCTTCATCTTCTGTCATGTCGGAAATGACTATCGGTGTAGGCTCTGTGATAATGGGTACTGGCAGCGGAGGCAGGGGTATAGGAGCGATTTTTCTCATTGATGTGTTGCTACTTTCTCTACTACTTCTTTTCTCTGCCCACAATTTGCCATTGTCTTTAGGAAGAGCAAGTTCAGCATCTAAAAAAGTAGATACGTTTACAAAAAATGTTGTATTGCAAAAACACGCACCCTTCGCCATATGAAATGTTCCGTTTATACTTATCCATGCACGTTTCTCACCTCGTCTCTCGCGTTTTTCGTAATGGTACTCCACGCACATAACAAAGGCAAGAATAAGGAAAAGAACGAAAAACACAGCCAGCCATAACATAGATGCCACTATGAGCGTTCCTGTGAGACCCGACAGCTGCCAATTGAAGAGCTGGGTTGAACGAACCGAAAAAAAAACGTGAGAGTAGTAGGTGTAAAGCACAAAGCGTAAAAAGGAAACAAAGAGTTACTCAATAACAGTGTGTCTTTCAAGTTAAATATTTTACCTTTTTTACAGCTCTTGTCAGTATCGTCTCCATCTCCATGTCTGTTGTTGTACTTTCACTCATTTTTCAAGACACACTTTACACAATTTTCATTCAGATTTTTAAAAGACAGCATATACTAAAAATAATTGAATTAGCAGTCACACGTCCAATTCGTTAGTCGTGAATTTAATACACTATGAAACCACATCACCAAGTCACTGTGTAATCAAACTTAACACTGTGCACTGACAACCGTAAAATATTTCGAGTGGAAGCTCCAACCCATTGTTTAACTTCAAAGTTCAAACAAGAAATGATAACATTGTACCTATTTTGCTACTGCCCTGCTGGCAAATTTGTTGGTCTGATAGTTTGTTTACATTTCCTCTTTTTAGAAGAAAAATACTGATTGCTACCTGGTATGGTCTAAGGAGGAGAGAAAAAACGCTGTGTTCGCTGTTTTGTCGTTGTCGCACAAAAGATGTGACAGGAAAGACCAACTACTACGGAAGTAGGTTGCGAACTCTTGTATTATTAACTTTTACGACTGCAATTGCATCGCCATAATAATAAATTTTCTTACAAGGGAAAAGCACTCAACGAATCGACAATTTTCTATACATTCACAAGAAAAATGAAGGAAAACTTCTGTCACAAAATTGATGTGAGGTAGTGGAAAAGTGTACGGAAGTATTAATCGATTTTTATTTGCCAACTAATAATAAGGAGTCCTGTTTGGCGGAGGTGCTGCGGTCGTATCACAGTGAAAACAGTACTATCCAGGAAATTGGGTAAAGTTTGTAAATGAATGAGAGGGATGCACACACATACACTTTTCTTTTTTTTCTTTTTATAATAGACGTTATGTTTGTTAGTGTTGGTCAATAATGTTTATTTAGTACTGTGTATGTGTGCAGATTGGCTTTTTAGCTAGTCTTCTTGCCCTGTAGGTGTTGTTGTTGATGACGATGATGACGGCTATGAATATTCTACATGTGGCATTTTATGTGTTGTTGTGTGTTGCTTCATTTTTTCCCAAATTATTTGCTACATAAGCCACCATCACCTCACCACTTCCAAAAACTTGTAACTTTCAACAAACTGGTCATTGTCCATTTTGAGAGCATCTGACATTCCATAAATTTCCCATGCGGGTATGTCGACGACGATGGCGGAAAGGACACAACGAAAGAATTTACAACATATAAAAAACTTGTGTATAAATACCTACTTGAGGAAAATAAACGTCCTATATATATGACGCATGTTGTAAGCAAGTTTTACATAGGCAGTTTGGCATTTTGTAGGGGCAATTTTTGCTTCTGACTCACCGCCACCATCATTATTCCACACAGAAAATTCTATCCATAGCAGTCCACTCATCGAAGCAACTACTCTGGAGAAACATTAAAAGGCTCTATATTCATTTCAATTTGAACGACCAAGTTTTGATGTGGCTCGATGTTGATTATAGTGGTGGAGAATGACCATCGGACAATGGAGCAGTAGTGCAAAGTCGATTCTGCCACAGGGTATATCATGTCCTTAAGTCAGTTTGCGTGCCAGATGGACAGTTAATGTGAAAAAGCTAAATTATTATGTTACAACCATATTCCTCCTACTCTCCTACTGTGTATGTGTATGTAATACCTAATCATGTTTTTTTTTTCGTTTGGTGGTAGATGACTCTTGCTGAACAAAGGGTCTGAGAAAGTAAATGGAAATGATATGTGAAGCTAATACATAATATAATAGTATGTAATTCAGGAGTCCATTCGACTTTGCCGTGGTCGGTCAGCAGCTCATGATAAAAAATTACACACAGGCAATATTAATGTATATATGTGATGTGATGCCGGTTTTCAAAGATTTTTCTTGATTATGGCGGGCGCACCATTAATAACTATGAATTGACTGCATGAGACTTAAATCAACCGCTGCGGCTCATATGCATAAGTGTATTCATATGACTATAGGAAACTTTTTATGATATCCTCTGGTTTGTTTGAAGGAATAATAATGGTTGAAAGAATCAAAACCAAAAGTCGGTACTTGGTGGCTAGCAAACATTATTTGCAGACGGGTCTACTTGAAGCAGAAAAAAAATTTGACATGCAATTCTACAGATATAACGTCTGAGTATTTATTACGCAAACTGGACACATGCAATGACTACAATACTCAAGGAAAGGCGAAGCTCCCTGACTATTTGTATTGACCTTGTAGTTATATTACATAACATTTTGTGGACA
>JAHZNB010006547.1:0-23317 GCA_027744295.1 Callyntrura guangdongensis
ACTAAAAAATACTCTCTCCTAAACTTACAGAGAAACTCTGCTGCTGGTTTCATGTAGAGGTGTGTGTGCAATGTGCAATTGCCTACGACGTGGAAGAGGTACGTTTGGGCTGTACGTGCATATGCATATCATGTTATCATTATTACATCAATACTGCACTGCTGGTTCGAGTTCGAACTATGCTGCGGGCACGACCAACCAAATTGCCAAATAATATGCAACAAGACGAGTGAGCATATTGTTTACGCTCTTCTGCGCTCCTCTTGCTATGCTAATGCTAACCTCTTTCACATAATAATATTACTCTACCTTGCAACCAATTTCTCAATCGTCGTCATTCACCACCACCATCAAAAAATTATCATCGTCAGCAACAGTGGCAGTTATTTGAGGGAGAGAGAGAGATGGAGAGAGAAGCAAATTAATGTTGGTATTAGCAGCTTTTATTGCCCCCGTCAATAATAACGCGAGCGAGAGAGAGAGAGGCTGTTGCAGCAGAGATGCAACTTATGACTTATTCTTTGACTTTTGCCATTTATATAGAGCTAACTAATCGTCCTCATTTTCCCCTTCGTCAGCAGCAGTAAAACGCAAAACAACCACACAGTTTTTATGTTGTGTCTTATCATCGTCGTTATCATCCTCGTCCTTCTCCTCTCCTAATCATTGTTGTTATCTAGAGCCGTGCTGCTGCTGCTGCAACTACTTCTTCTTTTCAACGATGAAAGCATCCTTGCTGTTTTGTTAGACAGCAGAGCGCAGCGATTTAAAAGGCAGCAAAAATCCTTTGCTCGCATCCTTCTCATTCTTTTTGCTGCTGTCTTTTGCATGTCATGTAAGTATTTGGATGTTATTCTCTGAGAAGAACAAGACGACGAGCATACATGCAGAATCTACCTCATGTTCCGCGAACTTTTAACATTACGAGGATAAGAATTTAGATACGCGTATTCAATACATGTATTACAGAGCCTGGCACTCGGGCAGATTCTGCATGCATGGACGAGAGATAAAAATTGTGTTTGCTTCCTTGTCATGTCAGATAGCAAGCATATGACTTTTTAAGTATAAAAATACAAGAATCGCTCGGAGTCGCAAAGTCGCAATCGCAAACTCATGCCTTTACTTCATGTGGCAGCACGAGGAGGAGGAGGAGGAAGAGGAACGCAAGGAGAGTTCTCGTTAGGTATTTACAGGTAGGTACGGACTACATACGTGTAGGTATGCATTCAATCCTCCTCGTTCATCGTTGTGATCATTATATGATGACTGCGTATGTGTGTAATATATATATTATGTATGCCTTGTGCTAAGTAAGTTCACAAAGAGGAGCTGCACTGCACAAATATAATCAGGACGGGACTATCAAACTAAAGATGTGTGTGCAAAGAATACACTTTCAATGTAATGCTTTTTGGGTATGAGTTATCTAACTATATAACGTTGGAGTAAGGACGGGCGGAATAGTATCCCTCGTCGGTAGTACTAATTATAGTTTTGTACTGTGGGTCATGGGTCATCGGTCATGAAAACTTGCTTTTCTGAGAGAAAAATGGGAATTGTGATATTGCGTACACGTATTGTGGTCAGATTTTTACTACGAGAAAATATATAACCCACGCGACCGAGCATATAATAGAGTAATGACAAAAATTAAGGACCAAGTGAGGCCCTTGATCTTGTATTTTGAAATTTGTGAAGAGTTGGGCATATATTTATTTTAAAACTGTAAAATGTGGCTAGAGCTACAGGATTTCCTATTGAAAGAAACATGTACAGAATGCGTGCACGAATTTCCCCAATTTTCTGGAAATCATTACGAATTTTTTATGGTTTAATGAATGCCGGTACTCTGCTGTAAAAAATTATGTGCACAGGTTATATTTTCATAACCTCTATAACTTGTAAGGATTTCTGGTTACGAAACGGTATATATCCAAGATTGAATAATAATAATTATGGAATGATCCAAGGCTCGCAGGGTTTCCGTCTGTGTATTGGAAATCAGCTTAATGTTGAATACTAACGACGTTAATAAATCAATACTCAATACTTGAGTGAACAGGCCAAAACGCATTTAAAAGAGTAAGTTTAATATTCGTTACTTAATTTATATTTATTAATTTAGTTTAGTTTAATTCTGCTGAGGTGATGTGACAGTCCGTACGAACCCTTAGTTGTTAGTGTCAGTGTGTATGATATTGATCATAAACCTTCTTTAATTGAAGCCATAGAGATGTAGTGGCGTATTGAGTATTGATTTATTAACGACATGGAATGAGTATTTAACGTAGGCTGAAAACCTTTGTTACAAGCTGAAAACTGAATTACTTATGGGCTATTTGGTTGTATAATTGCTAGCCTATTGAATTGGTTATTGAATTGCAAAGTATAACTTTACGTCCTGTAGGGCCACAGGGGTTTACCAGTAAAGGTCATACATGATATTCTGACTTGTCATTTGACCTAGTATGGTTATATCAAATTTGAGCTATTTTGGCTGAAATTTAAATTTTGACCCCCAAATGACTCCCAGGGGTGGACCAAATTTTCTGAAATTGCATCTCATTTAAGCCTCTAAGGTATCTGTATGCCAAACTGATGACAGACAGTCACTGATGATGACAGACGGACGGACAAACACGTTAAAACATTACTAGATGAGGAAGACTTTCAGCGACGTAATATTATATGGCAGCTCTAAACACCTTGTTTGCTCGCCGAACAAGAAACTTTCCTCTAGGAGTAATAGCATGCATGCTCCCAAGTAAGTAGCAGTTTGAGTTCATATGGAAACGGCTAACAGTGTTGCAGAACAGACCAATTTTAATATAATATGAGATGTGTACATAGTACAAAAATTATTAATGTTCCGGGAGAGAAAGCCAAATAATGGGTGTACCTTCTTAAATATCCATACCTACATGCGTTTTCGTTTCCACACCACTGCATTTGATAAACATCCTTATAAAATCTGTACACATTCTCATGTGCCGCTCGTCTTATGCCGCATCGCAGCGGACGGATAAGACCACTTTAAAATGGTCCACATACTTTACTAATAAAAGAAGAATCGAGATGATTGCAGCGAGATGATCTAACAAAAAAAATGCCCCTTTAAATTTTCTCTGACCGACAATGCATATCATCACAACCGCAGGTTCAATCAACACACCCCCGCACCTGCTGGTAGCATTCCATTTCCTACGGGAATCCAAATATAGTTTGTTAATGCTGCGTTGTTCTGACAACGACGACGACGCAAACGAACTAGTTGGGTGCAAACTCGTGTGTGTAATGTGTAACCCCAGAGCATATAGGTAGATGCATGACAATAAAGAGAAGACGAGGAATATAAAAACACAACGACTAAAAAACGCTTTTTTTCCTCGTCTCTCCTTCCTCTCCCCCATCTGCCCTGTTCATTTTGGAACACCAACTTTTTCCTCTGTTGCTCCTTTTTGATTTGTTGGCCAGCTCATGAAAATACCGTTTAGAAAGGAATGTGAGCAAAGTTGGACATGGAGCAGCAGCGGAGTGACGGTGCAATGGGTGCACACATATAAGGCACTAAAATGACACAAAATGGATTTTTGCATGCCACCGGCCTCTCTACTATATATGACTTCTAGTCCTGTGTCGACGACAATGTTGTCCCAGTAGTCAAAAGTATTACTTGACGTTGTCGTCGTGTTTGTGTGTATGTTATGCCGTCTCTCTCACGCAGTCCGTTGTTCATTGATTCAGACATACCTCCTCTCCCTGCACCTCTTTGAGGCAAAAAGGGCAGTAATAAAAGTTTAAACGCCACTATCATCATCCGCCTAACTAGGAAAGAAGTATTTATTTGATGACTAGTCCCNTTCATTGATTCAGACATACCTCCTCTCCCTGCACCTCTTTGAGGCAAAAAGGGCAGTAATAAAAGTTTAAACGCCACTATCATCATCCGCCTAACTAGGAAAGAAGTATTTATTTGATGACTAGTCCCCTCTGGACCACCGACAGAAAACCAGAGAGGATGCTTCTGTGAACGAAATAATCACTCGATTCACTAAACAAAGCAAAGCGTTGTGGAGGTGGCACACATTCAAATGTCCACTATCGCCCCACAGTAACCTCTCACTGACAATGAATCTCTGCAAAGAGAAGTTGACAAGTTGACCCACCTGTTGTCCTTATTCAGACGATATCCGACTCCGTTACAGTTCAGTTTATGATGGTTTTCCTTCTTCGAACCAAGCAAGTGGCCAACACGACAACTTTGTATCACCGATTTGGCTTTTCGCCAAACACTTCCAACACAAGCACATACAGTCACCGACAAATAATGTATTCACTAAGGATCAATAAAATGAACTGTGCTGGACAACTCTCTCGAGAGCTGCTTTTTAGTACTGCTGACGAGATCAGTATTATTTTGACAGAGTTTGTCGGTAACGCTGGACCGAAGTCATAACGCTGCTCTGAATAGCGTTTATTTATCCACCAGCAGCACGCACAGTACTACTGACGTCTCGTCATTATCAGGAACCACAAGGCAATGTTATACAGAGAGGTAACAAGAAGAGTAGTGCGTTGAGCCCCATTTTCTCACACACTCCTCATCTGACTCAACGTCTCCTCTTAATGCAAATCGACCAACGAGTGGATCGTTCCCACAGGCATGTGGCATGACAATCAGAAAAAAATAGATTCTTGTAAATAAAATCAGGTAGCGCATATGTACAATGATACTTTGGCGTTTTGACTTATGGTGTAAATACAAGTCGATTGCAGAAAACCCCGTGTCAAACGAATAAGAAATGGCAGAGTTATACTTTGAAGCCCCCTCCGGATCAAACGTGGCAAACGTACATACGTCCCCTTTGTACCATAAATTTGAACTATGGCTGTCATTCAAAAAAATTGGGGTGGGTCCCGGACGTCAAAAGGAGATGCTAGGGAAAACAATAAAAACCTGGATATACAACCAGAGATGCCCAGGCCGACCCCAAAGTTAGTTTTATTTCTCTAGCAGCCCCTGTCATTTCAGAGGAGAATCACCTACGGCCGGACGGCCCGACAGACTAAAATGTCGAATCCATATAAGGTATCACACAATACAGCGGCACCTAATAATAATAATGTGTGCAGGCAGATATACCTTACTGAGGAAAGCAGCAGAGAAGCTCGCGTTTAAAAGGAAAACCTGGTTTTCTGGTTACAACATTGCAAGTAGCAACACAACAATGCAATGCACGCACACACACGATTTGCATTGTTGTTTAAGAACAACCTGCCTGCCTGCCTGTTAGCATAAAATCAGGACGATAATCGTGTAATAAAAAACCGTAACTTTGCTCAGTTAAGCTCGTCTCTCTCCTCAGCCTTCCTTCCCTGCTCTGCATGTCATACTCCTTGTCCTAAAAAAATGCTATCCACTTTTGCTTTGGCCACCGCTTTCCCTACAAAATAACAAAGTAAATAGGCACCTTCCTTCCTGCATCCATATCATCACCATTCATCGCTCTCGCAGTAGTAGTGATTGCAGTGTCCTCAAAGCGCAAAACGTTGCTGGGGATTAAATTAAAACCCCTGGTACATCATTTTTCCTGCTGTGAACACGGTGTCCCTCCTCAGTTGCCACCATCGACTCAAATCCTACAACGCGCAACACCACTATATCAACTCTCGCAGTGTTGCTGTCTGTGCCAAAGGTTCATTCAACTCTGTCGCTGCGCGTTGTCGTCGCCTTACAAAAAAGCTCTCTCTCTCTCCTCACCAAACTTGCACAAGCAGGATGACTATTTTTGCAGTGGTCAAAGTTATACAAGCTGGGGTTAGCTCGACTAAAACTTCGACTTCACAATGTATTCCTTATTTTTGCGTACGACGACGACGTCTCCCTCATTCATTGCATACACAGTTTGCCACAGTTATCTCTACGCGCAGACTTATCTTTAACTACCTATACACCTGTTTCAATGAATGCATTACGTACTTTAAAAAAATACCCAGCTTGTCTGCCAGCCAAGTGTTCTCCCTTTTTGTAACTTTTTTGAAAGTGAACAGGAGCAAAGCACGTTAACATCACAGCAACTTGTTGTTCTCGTGTGTGTACGTGTGTGTGTTTGCAGGCGGACAGAAAGCACTTCTTTGCAAATCAATTGTGTGATTGCCAAAAAAGCTGGCGTGTTTTCCTCTCTGTCTTGTGGAAAAGCGGAGAGAGAGAGAGAGATAAGTAGGGATGATGATCATGATATGGGCACGCATTTTTCTATTTGGCTGATTTGAAAATGACTATATCATGTTTACCTGATTATGCCACAGTGTGTAATTTCACATCCAAATAGTTTCTTTTTCTCTCGCAAAAAACAGCGATGATTTATGATGATTTGATGGCTCCCTGCCATGTTTTTAAGCTGATTGCGTAGCAAGATGTGTGAGTGTAGTGTGAACTAAGGCGAGGGTAGATAGCTATCGAATATAATAATAATAATAATAATATTGCTAGTTACAAACATGTACATTGAACATTATGTGCCACGCAACAATGGTAAACTTTAAAAAAAACTTTTTGGCACGAATCGATTGTTGTGCCCCTGTGGGTGGGGGTGGAACATCGCCGTAACTTTTTGTTCTTTTTCTCGGGGGTTTGGCAACAAACCCAGTACGCTAAGGGGATGACCACATGACCTAGGAGATGGTGGCAGGGGTTTTAAGGGATCTCCACAGCTCAAGGTACAAGGACAGTTGATGACTTCATTGTTTGGAAGCTTAAATAAGACTACTTTCTAGTGTGTTTGCGCACAAACCACTATCAATTCTCGCACACTAACGACGACTAAAATTAAAGCGAAGAGGGATGGAAAAGGGGAAAAAATTGAAAGTGGTCCTGGCTCATGTACAACGGTAATGCTACACAACTTTGCAGTTGTAGTCGTTTCTCTCTTACTTTTCTCACTGCCCCTTTCAACTACAAACGCTGCTGCTGTTGTTGTTCACATAGCGTGAAAAAAGTGCGATGTATCTTGTCCGCACGTGAGCGTTGCTGTTTGAGTGAGCAGCAGCGAGTCGAAGAGATTTTGACGTTGCTGTTAAATCACAAGTCAAACAATCAGTGTGTATGCCTACGGACGCTGCTTCTCCTAAACTCTACTAGGGTGCATTTTGTACCTTATCTTGTTCCTGCAATTATGTAAAAGCTGGTTATCATGGAGAAGGGAACGACCCGCAATGGGCACTTGGGCTCTTGGTGGTGCCATCCACAGAATGGACACGGCATTGAACTTTACAAGATTTTGTTTCACAGGAAATGCGAGAGAGATACTCAGATGCTAATGTGTCTCATGTGAATTACCCCCAAAAAAAGGAAGGAAAGGCATACCTCCATTGACGTGTTTGTTCCTGGACACCGGGTGGAGGAGGTGCTACTTGAACAAAGGCTACTGTTGCTGCGACTACTTCCCCTTTCCGGTCAGGAGAATCAACAGAGTTGTGGCACTTCTCCGACATATGGTCATCCGAGTCTGAGGATTTTCTCCCTGAATATAAAAGGAGGAGTTGTAGGTATAGTTTAGCCGACTTCAAAAGTTTTTTTCAGTAGACCCTTCATACTTACCTGTGAATTTGCCTAGTTTCTTGGCCTGGGCCTTTTTGAGTTCTACGATGATTGCATCCGAGGTGGACCGTTTGTTTGCCAAGCTAAGCTCCACAAGCGAGCACTCCACGGAGGAATTTCCAGTAGCACAATTTCCGGTCGCTTTTGAAGTTCCTGTTCTGTCTGGGGAGGAACGACAGGTGAGTTTGCTGAATCCACTCCCATTGGAACTGTTGAGGGGCTGTTCATTATCGACAGGAAAGCACGGGGATCTCCCTTTGCTTAGACTGTCAGACGAAGAGTCCCCGAGTAAGGAGAAGGACGTGGTGGTCAACGTAGACGAAGCGTCAAATGATGACGAACTACTACTCTGATGGGAATACTGTAGAGGTGGCATTGGTGGTGGAGCAGGAAAGCACGCACCTTTCTCCTCGGCGTTGCTGGGAGAGGAGGATGATTGTAAAGACTCGCATAATTCCATTTCGCTCAGCACAGTGTCCCCCTTGTTCCCTGTGTCTCGAGGATGGTTGAAGTTGGATTTTTTTCTGTACGTTCCAGAGCTGAAAATAGGAGGAGCACCGTTTGACAGAGATGTGGATTGTGTTACCAGTCCAGGTAGGAGTGCATCTGAAATGTCCGTAGATTTTCTTATCCCCTCTGCACCGTTAAAGGGGGTGCTGAGTGGGACTGCTAGCGTTGGAGGGAGTGTTCTCACGGGTGACCCCTCTTTCTCGTCAACGGTGACGATGCTCACTTGAGACGAGAGAGTCATGGGGAGAGCAGCGCTCTTGCTACTCGCGTTATTGCTTGGGGAGCAGCCGTTGGGAAGTAGAGACCCACTGACCAGTTGTCTGGCAGAACGAGGGGAAATGTTATACTCAGAAATACTGCGATCCTGACACTCGAATCCGTCCACTGTATCTATTGATGACTCCCGGGATTTTGCCTTGGATCGAGCGACAGCCTCCAGGGAAACGCCAGTTCGTCCGTCAGCAGTACTGAGACAACTTGAGACTGGACTCGTGACTACCATTACCACGTTGCTTTTTAAATTTTCCTGCGGTGGCGGATCAGCTGCTAACGAGGGAGGTTGCTGTGATTTAGATTTCAACAGCTTTGATTTGCATGCGTAGATTTCGCCGAGTGTTTGCAAAAAGTCATTTTTGGCAAACTTTGTTCGTCGTCCAACATTGCTGATGTCAGTTTCAGTTTCAACGCTTGTCGTCATTATGTTTTGACAGCTGCGGCGGAGTTGGGAGTGACGTGATTTGGTTTCCGTTGATCCCACAGAGAACCTTCTCTCGATGCAGGAACGCCCTTCTGAATGAGCCTGGCTTGGCGACGTGTTGACGAAAAGTTCGGGGAAGGATGTCTTCCTGCTCACGTTGCTCTTGGGGGACGTACACAAACTCGCAACTGGCGTCGAGGAAACCACGAATCGCTTTTCTGTGAAATTTAAAATAAAACACCGTGAAACCTGTGAACTGACAGTATATACCCGAATGCACAACCAAACGCTCAAAATCAATCTGTAAACCTGGTACGGTGTTGCAGTCAAAGTCTATTTTTGACACGGACGATTTCCTTTGGTGGCCATAATGTTGACTGCTACCGTTGCTAATTGGCACAGTCACTCCATCCACCGCTTCACTTTCTATTATCTTTTCTTCAGATCCACACATTGGCGCCTCTGGACTCTCGGAGTTGGTGGGAGATCTCCACGCCAAGGGTTGCGCTCTGATGGTTTCACTATCCAACACTGGTGGAGGCGGTGACTCGAAATTGTCAACGTCCATTTCATTATCAGGCAAACTACACAGACTCATTCTGTTGCAGTTGAGAATGCCCGTGGAGGCAGCGGCTGTGCCATTGCTTAATTCTACAAAAGATGCTGACGACGACGAAGACAAACTGCCTCGTCGAGAACTGCAATTAGAGCCGGATCGATTTCCTCCCATCTCTGGCAATAATGGCATCCCCGTTTCAGTAGTGACCACCACCGGAGAAGATGCTGGTGGCGTGCTTTCTCGACTCCAAGTCCCCCTCTTGCCACTCCTCTGCTGTTCCTTGTTGTCACTGGCAACTTTCGAATCCCAGTGTTCGCTCCTGCTTCCCCGAGCTCTGTCCTTGAACTCAAACATTTGCATCATTTTGCTGGCATGCGGAGCCGTTCTGGATCCAAAGGAAGTATCTAACTGGCTGTCAGACATTTCCGGAAATTCAACCGCTGTCTCCATAACCGGTTCTTGGGTTGCCCCAACATTAACTTCTCCCGCATTGGCGCCGCCACCATCCTCGCTTGTACTTCCGTGCAACCCTGCCACCGCCGCCACTGATATATCCTCGTCAAATAAAAAGGAGTCGGCTTTTTTCTTCTCATCTGGGGTAACGTTTTCTGAGCCGCAAACTGGTTTCCCCGTATCAAGTGCCCCACAATCTCGCTCAGCATCTTTACAGTCCAATTCAGTCTTGCCCTCATCATCCCGTGCAACAGCGTCTGTTGCCGTATCCTCTACATGTTGCATCTGCGCACTCACCATGCCTGCAGGATGCCCCAGCCCCACCCCCACCTCGATTTGAGCTTGATTCAGCAGTAAGGGCCTCATCTGCTCCTCTCTCCTACCCTCGCTCGCATTTCTTTCTGAATCACCTTGCGATTCTGTCGATGATTCACATGGTCTGATTGCTATTTCAGTCGGCGTATTTGCCGTGTTTACCTTATCATGAGTAGCCAAGGCAGCATCTGAAGGCAGCAGGGAAGCTTTTTCAATTTGGGCGTCTTCTTTCTGTAGTGTATCCACTGGGGCCCCATTGTTCTCCTTCCTGTGGTCCTGCTTCCTCCTCACTGCTTGGATTCTCCTGCTTGATCACACTCTCGACCAGCTGCTCTCCCAACGAACAAGTCGATTTCCCCTTGTCTACACATTTTTCTGATGAGGACGAGCATTCGCTCCTTTTTTCATTTGCAAGCTCTGAATCCCCACTAGAGGTTTCACACACGGAAGGACTACGTTGGGATGGGGTCACACTCATTTCACAAGCACCAATATCACCCTCCAACCGGTCATGAACACTGGCAGGCCTTTCTTCGGCGTTTTCCAACTGCAGCCCATTCCTATTGTCCAAGGGACAGTTACGACGCATCAGCAAATTCAACGTGGACATTTTATCACACGATTCTGCGGGTGCTTTCTCGACGGATGAAGCGTTGTCGAAAATGGAGCCTGCGTTTGCTTTGGATGGTGGGGGTGGTGGTGGAGGAGATTTCATTCTTCCCCGTTTTATAGTTCCAGTCGAATAGATCCCATTAGCACCAGGGTTGGAGGATGACAGTAGGGGTGGGGAGGATTTACGGGAACGTGCCGCTGATGAAGAACCGACTTTTGAGTCGGCACCACCCCCGCCTCCGTCAGGAGTATTAATGCGTTCGGCGTGTTTTTGCAGACCTGCGATAATTGGCAGCGGAGTTTCTTCGCAGGTACTCACTTTTCTTCCGTTGATTGTGATGCTGTGGTCGATATAAGTAGGAGTTGTACTCCCCTCCGGAGGAAGGATCTCTGTCGCCTCCTCTGCAATCTCCGGCTTCAATGTGCCAGGTGACTGTTCCCTTCTGAGCAACGTGGGATGCTGCTTGGACGCTCGGTTGGTAATAGCCATCCTCCCATCTTTCCTCAACGGCTCGTGAACCATTCCAGACAATGTTGCGTCCGGATTAAGGGAGTCGCTTTCATAGGTACTCGACGATGTCAGCGCCTCGTCACTCGGAGTCCGACTTTGAGCGCGATGCCGATAAAGTCCCTCTTTGTCCTTTATCGGCACACTTCCCGTGTGTTGTCGCTGGGTGAAAAGACTCTCGTCCGAGAAGGAAGAGCCCTCCCGTCTCCAAGGATCCAAGCCGTTCGCTGGCGATATGGAAGAAGGCGGAAGCTCTGCACTGGTAATACTGGTGCTGTTGTTCCCGCACACGTTCAGCGAGTCCATCGAGTAGAGCAGGTCGGGAGTGTTGGGACCCCCACTACTTCCTCTGCTCCCATTTTTATTAGCAGGTGGAAGGTTACTGCCGTGCTGAGCGGCAGCGGTGGGTGTGACGGGCGTTGTCCTAGTATCATGAATCCCCGGAAACTTGGCAGGGTACGAGTGCGATTGAAACGTTTCCTGGCCCGAGGAATTCTGAGGGGAGGGGGCAAACAGAATAATAATTATAACGCTACGCATTATTAAAATCATACATAGAGTAATCTTGAAAAGAGCATGTGAATCTGTCTACGCCCGCTCTGCACTTACATTGACTATGTTGGACATGTGATCTTGCACTTGCAGCTCATTTCTGGATGGAGAGTTTCCCATGATCGCCCCTTTCCTATTCCATCAATATCACTCCAGTCACTCTTTTCGCTGCGAAATAAACAGTTATTTACACCACGATTTTACAGTTATTTATATATATGCACTACTGCTACAGCACTCTGCACGACCAAGCGCAAGTAGCCACTGAAACGTTTCAGCACAGCACACGGAACGAGAGAGGTGTACCGAAAAAGTGGGTAAGCAACCCGAATTCGGTTCCAAGATCAGCTCAAGTGCAGCAGCAATCCTGTGTACTACTGCAGCAGCACAGTCACAAGTGAAACCATTTCCACCACCACCACCATTCCACTGACAGTCTTTTTCACGTTGCACTCATATCTCTCATCTCTGTGCACTCGTTCGCCACACTTTCGAACAGAGTCGTCGTCATCCCTACCAAAGACTACACTTGCCTCTATTCACACATCTGCCCCGCACATTATTTGACATTACAACGACCACGAGTTCAAACAGCAACAGCAGCAGTAGTAGTAGTAGTAATACAAGTTATCAATATGCACACGAACAAATTGTATGCACTTTTTTCTTTAACTCACTGTCTAACCAAAATGCTTTGCCTTCTTCTCGGGAGACCATGAACCAAATAAACGACGGCCTTGTTTCCCCTTCTCATTCGGGCTCCCCCTGGCATCCTCTCCTTTCTCACAACCCACTCCACCCTTGAAAACTGGCTCGCCTCTTTTCTCCGTCTTTCGAACAAACCGTCGTGTAACTACTCAACTACTACTGCTCGCTGCTCCATCCGCACAGTTTTTTCTTGTTCCTTCCACTATCACGTCTTTCGTCTTGCTTTTCAAAATCAAAATTGAAGAAGAAGCGGCGACACACTGTCACACCGTCACACATTCACAAACACTCGTACACACCAACCAATCCTACACCATTTTGAGATCACACTCTGTAATTAAGGCTTTCTGTTTTTTATACTGATATTCAAGTTGGGAACACAACCCGTCTCTCTGTTTCCCCTCTTCCGTTTCGAGGCTGCTCGTTTCCTCGAAAATTCTGACGCGTCGAGTGACTCTCTCTCTCTCCCTCTCTCTCTGAGAGAAGACTCTGAGAAAAGGATCGAGAAAAGATTTTTCTCTGCTGCTGGTATATACGTGTGTGTGTGTGTTGTAGAAAGAGGAGCAAGGAGAAATGATGAGCTTGTACACCAATTCTATTACTGGTGTCCGTGTGTGTGTGGTGGGGATAAGAGAACAAGAGATTCTGGCTCATCATCATCATCATCGACAAGCTGCTTATCTTTTACTTTCTGAGCATTGCTTATTGCTACTCTTACCTCCACTTTTGTTAATCGCGTCATGTTAACGAGAATGATGTTGATATGATGATGATGAAGGAGCGTGCTATCAAGATTAATTCTCTGTTGTCTTGTGTGAGGCTCCCTCTAAAGCACCCACCCTCTGCCTCTCTCTCTCGCAAGCAAGCAACCGTTATTTTATGCACAGCTTAATTTACCATTTAAATTTAGAATCGAAAATAAAATTTTAAATTACAACAAAATCGACGTTACTGTTTGTTGTACTCCTTTTCTCTCTGTCTTTCGCTTGTTCTACCCCTTCTCATCATCAGGGACTCAAGTTAAAAGGCAAGAGGAGTGAGAGCCTGTTTCGTGGTGGCGTACCAGAATAAACGATAGCGATACTGTGTAAATCGTAATTGTAGATCATGTTCATGTTGGGCAAATACACACACAGCATCAAGTAATCGGATGGCTGCTGCTGCTGCTGCTGCTCACTTTCCGCCAGGCAGAATTAATTCTCGACGTTGGTAATGAAAGGAAAAGAGGATAACATTCAGCACAACAACAATAATAACAACAACTGCTTCACTTTCTTCATCTCCCCCATTTTATTCCCACCATCAATCACTGCACTGAAGCAGCAGCAGCAGCAACGACATAGCAGCAATCCCCCAATAGTACACCCAGCATCAACGAGGTACCTAAATAGCTCATTCAGGCACCTTTTCTCCCCATCTTACTCCCTCTGCGAGGATGATGATGATCATCATCATCATCAATTTAGCCACATAGTATTTGTAACGGTCCACATCATCTTCATCCACCTAGCAGCACTTGCTGTTTCTCTCTAGATCATCTATACTCTCAACTACGCTTGCTCTACTCCTCCGTCCGTAATATACCCCCTTTACACTTTTGCTGCGGCGAGATTTCTCTGATGATGTGCCAGCCAACATCATTTCTTCTCTTCAACGATTCGCATCAACTATCCATTTCATTGTTTACCCTGCTCTTCAATATCTTTAAACGTCTTTCATTTTTTTTTTCGACGTCTTCTTCTCCCCCTCTCTTCATCTCTGCCAACGCCTCCCCTTTTCTCGTTCCCCTTCGAACATCTTTTCGTTAAAACTCTATTCATCTCTGCAGAGGGGATAGCGTGATGCTGGAACATATTAAAATTGAAAATTTCGAGCTGTGTTTATCCTGTTTATTTTTATTGCCAAGAATACAATGTTTAATGACGTCTTTCAATGTGAGTGTCCTTTTACGAAAAATCATGACAACTGGCAACCAACTGAGCGCGGCTGGTGACTAGTAAAGAAGAATCGTGCGGACATGGACACTAGCAAAAAGAATGAAAATCATGTGTCATATAAAACACAATCAATATTGCAGCTAAACTGTGTGGAAAGACAAACGACAAACCATTTTAATTCCATTGAGGAACTGCCGACTGACTACTACTCGCAGACTCATTTAAGCACACGTGAGATTCTTCCTCCTCAACTGTTAAATAAGGAGATGTTAGGGGAGAACCGCATCCTTATTGTCTCTGAAAATATAGTACAGTGGCATTGCTAAGGCTATATCATCTTTTAACGGAATCCTCTACCCTCCACGGTGTGTGCTTAACTGTGGAGAAAATGAACAATTTAATTATAAGATAAGAAAATCAAGCAGAGAAGCAAGTTGAACGAGAAGCGTGGAGCGAGAGCCTTTGCTTCCTCAACTCAAATCGTATGAACAAAGAAAACGGATTTGGGATGCAGCCAGATAAACACATGTCGTTGCCTGCTACTGACGATAATGCTCACAGAAATAAACTAGTGTATTAGGTACACATATACGATACTTGTGTCTTGTGTCTGGTGATGGTGGTGGATACATAATACAACTCCACGAAAATAGAGAAAAAAAGTAACAATTTGTTGACTGCTGTTCTGCTTTAAATTTAATATTCGCTGTCACTCCTCCTGTCTCGCGACGAACATCAAACAGTAAGAAAAAAGGGGGAATACACTTGTTTCACTAATGTGCATTCGACGAAACCAACAAAAATGTTGTTGGCGTACTACAACTGCACACAGTGAAACTAAATCATCATTATCATCATCATCATCGGTCGCTTTTCAAAACAGTTGAATTGGCTGTGTGTAAAGGAATTTGGTTTTTTTTTAAAAAAAAGTCTTTATTTACTTGATGTCGTTGTTGTACCCCCACACATAATACACGTTATGTCGTCGTCCCCTTTAAAAACTCTTGTGCTTCGCCCAACTCCTTCACGGAAAAAGACATTGACTGCTAATGCGTATATTCATCTTCAAACATGTTGCTCGTTTTCTGTTTATTTCACTTTCCCGTCCTGTTGTTCCAACGAACCCGTTTCCTCACATTTTCTCTGTAAAATGTTCTCTGTAATGCGCGGTGTGCATGTCATTCTCTTTTTCAGTTTTTCAGCGACTGAGTACTTCCTTCTACACATCACGGCATCATTCCTGTCGTTTTAGACGCAACTCCCGAGTCAAACTTACGCTTAAAACGCTTATTATTAAGAGCAAAAGAACGCTGCGCTGTTTATTTTCCATTGAAATGATGATTAGTTATTCCGTGCAGGTTTCGCAATTTAATGGTTACGCCATATGGATGAACTAACGTCTAACTTACAACTTAAGCGCCTGCGGACTTTAAAAAGGAAGGAAGGAAGAAGCAGCAGCAGCAGTTTGTTACACCTGAGCATGATTGATTACCTCTCAGTAACATGAGCGCGTGTAACATGTAACGTTTGAAAAAAAATATGTTTTTGAAGGCTTTTGATGTTGGTTCCGCATTCATGATGATGAAAAATGTTACACACGCTAGCGCAGCAAATAAAATGGATTAAAATTGAGTTCAGATATAAGTAGTTATCTTCGTAATTATGGGTAATAGGTTTTATTAATTGCTATTTCTGAGGCAGTCATTAACTAGACTATTTTGAGAGGAGCTGTTGATGGGGATGCGGTGGTATTGTTAGTGCCGTACTATCTTTAAAAGAAGGGTGGAAGCCGTTTGTTACTTTTTGTGAGTTAGTCATGCGGAGGTAGAGAGAAAAAATGTTTACACAGTGCAATTAATGTTGTGCTCTTGTCTTTATACAGTTTGGTTGTTAATCTTGTATAATATTCGCGGGAGATATGTATCATGCATGCATCATACAGAGGTACCAGCACGCAATTTGCTCCTTGGCAAAATTTAATTGACAATTTATAACAGATTTAAAAACCAAACGCTGCCCTTTATCTTGTCAGAAGTTTAAACATTTGTAAAAGTTTCGATGATATTTGTAAATTATTTGTAAAATTTGTAAAATACAGCTAAGAAAATATCTATAGAAGTTGTATTGCAAATGGTTGCTTAGATCTACGTTTGTGCGAGCACAGACCTTCCTGGTGCCACGTAGTCAGCACCTGCAGAACTGCAATAATAACAGTTGTGTGTAGACGTGGTAATTGTGATTGGTACATTTACATAGCCAACATTCATACCCAGTGATTTTATTGCCTTAAAATTGTTTAAGAATATGGGCACAAGCTCGTATTACTCTAAACAAGTTCGATTATTATTTCCTGTAAATTGTGTACACACACCGGTCGATTGAATTTCCAAGTGGCCTGATACCAAGATGAAAGCCACGCTCGATTTCTACAGGTCCAGGGCCATTTTTCAGCGTCAACTTAACATCTCCTGTTTTCAGTTCTCAAAATGAAAAAATAATAATTATGGTAGCCGGTCCGTTCTGAAACCTAGCAGTAGTGCCAATTACATCACAAATATTAAAAAGTTGTTACTCGCTACCCAGTTTTTGTTCTGACGGAGCTAAACAAATTTTAATACATTTTTGCTGTTGCAACGAAACGGCTCGTTCAGACCTATTAGCTGGGAGTATCGCACACGACCGGTTTTGTTCATTTATTTATTTATCTCTGATGCTTTTATAGCTAGCTACTACTGCAATCCCAATAATAATGACTTTTTCTGCTACGCTCTGCGAGCACCAGAGAACGGTACAGCAACAGATCCAAACATCTCCCAGGGAAAATTTTGTCGAAAAATGGCCATGTTCTGCTGTTGCTTCAACAAACCTTTAAACGTGATCTCTCTCTCTCTCTCTCTCCCTTCTTTGTAGTTGCATGTTGCACTTTTTGAGACCCCCCTCACACACATCCGTCCAAACGGAAAGGCTTTCATCAACAAAGTGCATCTGGTGCAGCAGCTTTACATGCAAACCATCACAACCAGAATACACGTACTGTTTCACTACCTTGCAGACTCAACCAACGAATCACCACCACACACCCCCGCACTGATCTAAAAAAGGCATACAAATCTGAGCCACTAAATGACTTAACAATACCTGCCTACAATCATCATCATCATCTAATCATAAATGTTATCATATCGTCCTGATTACTATTATTGTTCTATTCTAATCATCTCTTTCACTGAATGTTAACTCCGGCAGTTTGAATGTAATGTTTAGTGTACAACTGCTGCATTACTAGGCGCGAAATACACTCACTACAAGTACAATTACACAAACACGTCGTGACTTACAATTTTCAGCGTTGCCAAAAGTCATTTTATCAGCAACAATAATAATGAATGGAATGAAATGAATAATGGTAAGAGTTTTACATTGGACATTTATTTGTTCATCATCCTTAAATATATTTGTAGATTCATATAAAAAGATCATCATCCTCTTCTTCCTTTTCGGTATTTATATTGATTCCAGGAGAAATTCTCCACGGGTATCATCAGCAGCATCCGCATATATATCGATAATATCACGACGAGTCCAGTGCAGTGCAGATTTTGCAGAGTAGGACAGACCTACTTTTTTTAATTACTTGTTTACTTTTGACTTTTATTTTCGTTTCGTGTCCACCACCCCAAAAATTAGGACAATGTTTTGTTTTCGACAGAGTGTGCAGATGAAGACGATTGTAAGAAAGGAGAAAAAAAATGTTCAATTGTTTCCTTCTGGCCAGCTCAGGTAGTGCACCACCGCACCGGGGTCCGGTACCTAGTAGAATGTCATATTGTGCTGCTGGGCTGCTGGAGATAAATTATAGCTGTATATAATCTGAATGGATTTGATCACATATGAGGAAATGATAAGCCAACTAAATTACTGGTACACAGTAACTATGTTATAACAGCAAAATAACTACATTAATACTTAGAGTAATAATAATAACTGCAAAAAATAATAATAACTGTATAGCGAATTGCATGGTTGTGTGATTGTGGAGCTACATTGTAAAAAAAGACTTGAAGGAGATAAAAATGGCCTTTATTGGCTTTGAAGCGTTGCGGACAGTCTTTGATTGTGGCGTCCCCGTCTAACTTTCCGCGTAACTCTGGCGCCCTGTTGAACAAACGCATTCCTGGCCAAAGGACCAAAACCGTTGTGCCCATCAACGAATGCGTCGGGGAATCTCATTGTTAGGGAGGGTTGTCCCTGACCGCTGCTGCAGTGAGATTGGGAGGGACAAAACGGCACAATTGCGGGTCTCATGTACGCATTAGTCCCACTGCAGTCGGGATAGAAGATGACGGGGATGTTGGCCAGCAAAGCGCCTGGGATCTGCAAAAACTCCTCGTCACTTGGGGTGGTGGTGTGTGGGGGTTGAGCTGGCTGAGGAGGTTGTGTTGAAGGGCAAGATCCACACTGTGTGGAACAAAAGGCGTCATTGTCGTCAGGACTGGTGGAGTTCCTAAGAGGGCCGTTGGTTGGGGACAGGGAAGGTCGGTTGAATCCGAACTGGGAGGAGGAAGCAGTGGGAGCACCGCTGGATGGCGTGGAGGGAGATCGTGGAGCTGACGTTGAGAGAGTAGGGGACCCTCTCGTGGGAGTCGATTGGCTGAAAGGAGAACCTGTGAGTTGGGACAAATGAACAATAAAAAAATTGATTAGCTAAACAACATCAATCGTTTTTTTGGTCGTAATCTTGTCATAAATTGAAAACGTGTAATTTCGTTGAAAATGTCTTGCCTGAATCTGGCTCCTGAGGATGTAGTGTGGTGGGAGGAGCAGTTTGTCGGAACGGGGTGGAGAATCTGGTGGGTTCTCTTTGTGCAGTGGTTGTTGCTGTGCTAGGCTGTCCAGGTTGTGCAGTGGAGCCGAAAGGGGTGGTTGGGGTGCCCCCTACGGAGGAACTTGGCACTTTCTGTTGGCTACTACTACTTGGCTGTAAGGTGCTGGGATTATTGAAAGTGCCCGAGAATCCAGTGAAAGGTGATCTGGATCCGGTTACTCCTGTAGTGGGGGATCCTGGTCCAACTGTGGGTTGTCTGCGGGTATTGGCCTCACCTCCAGTGAAAGGCCTTGCAGTTCCTTGAGTTATGGGTACGGTTGTATCAAAAGGACTGGCGCTGCCAAACGGTTCCGGGTTGCTGCTGGGTTGACCGTTACTACTGGAAGGGAATGTTGGGTTGGATGCTGTAGGTTCTGAGGGAAAATTGCTTCCTCCGGGTGGAGTTCGGGTGCTTCCAAAACCGCTTCCTCCAGTTGGAGATCGGGTGCTGCCAAAACCGCTTCCTCCAGTTGGAGATCGGGTGCTGCCGACACTGCTCAAAGGATTTCGGTTGGTAGAGGGGAATCCCGCGGTGGATGGTCCTCTAGATGGAAGTCGACTTGTATCGGGGCCCACGGAATGGTTAGACGTGTCATCTCCACCGCTGTAATCATCTTCGTCCGACGATGACCCGTATGATCCTGGACGTGGTGCACCTGGATTAGGTGCTCTAGAGGGTGATCGTGACACACCGTTGTCGAAACGTGTAGGGGTAGATCCCCCAGTGTAACTTGAAGGAGAACTTGGAGCAGGACCCTCTGGTGAAGTAGTAGTCCTCGATGAACTGCTTAGGCTGGGCGTAACTGGGGATCGTGTTGTAGACAACCGGCTGCTAGTAAATTGTTGCCCTCCTGTGGGCGATGGACCCGCGGGACTATTGCTACCACTCAAGGATGGCTCAGTGGGAGTTGGTACGAGTCTTGAAAATTGTCCGTTATTGGTAAAGGGTATTGGTCTCGTTGTTTGTCCTGTTGGAGTCACGTTGCTTGGACCACTAGTGCCTACGGGTCTAACACTGCTACCGGGTCTGGCACTGCTGCCTGGTCGCGCACTTCCTCTGTTGGGAGTAAGCGGTCCATCGTTTGAAGACTGACTGTCCGTTATATCCAATGGAGTCTCTGGTGATGATGGACTGCCGGCTGTGCTTGGAGCATTAGTAAAACCTTGACGAGTAGGGGCCCCAGTGGCAATCGGTGAACTAAATCTGGAGCCAGTGGTGAAGCTGTTAAATGGTGACACACTCCCTGTCGTTCCAGGAGGTGATGGAGGGGAAGAAAAGGAGTTTGGTACGTTAGAAGCAAGGTTGTTGTTGCCTGAGACGGGACTTGATGGGGAGTTAAGATCTTGACCTGGGGTCACTGAAGATGGTAATCCCGGCAACTGAGCGGTTGTAGAAGAACCAGGTGTCACACTAAGACGTCCAGAGCTAGGTTGTGGTCCAATGGTGCTGGGGCGGTTAAACTGAATCACGTCAAATGATCCGGAGGGAACGGGTGGGTTTCTACTCCCAAAACTGGTCAAACCTGACGCTGGCACCGTGCTGGGAAATGCTGCCGTCTATAAAATAACGAAAATAATAAAGAAAAATCATGAATTATTCACCCTGTCCAAAAAGGAGTTACACGTGACGCGATAATCGCGGGAAACGAATGCGCAAGGGGATCTTACTACAAATCGATCAGCAGGCGAGACTGGAGTGGATAGCGGTGGAAGTGGTGCCTTGGTGACCACGTTGCTACTGGATGCAATCCGTTCAGCCATGTTAGCACACATTTCAGGGAAAATCAAATCCGCCCACTTGGTAGGTGTCCCGTGCATGTGACCCTCCCCTCCGCCAGTATTCTCGGCCGGATAATAAATCTCCGTTTCCTGTTCCTGTCGCACCGGTCGGTAGCCCCAGGCGTCAGAGATGTAAAAAGTCATGTAATTTTTACTGTCGGGTCCCTCGTAGCCGTAACAGCCGTAGACCACTTCGTCCTGAGCACGATTTTCGTGGTGAAACTGTCCCACTGGACCCGAAGGCTTGACGTCATACCCGTAATTATAATTGCCCCGTTCAAAGTTTTGATTGTAGTACACTGTTTTGTTGTCATCTTCAATGTCGACGATGGTCAGCGTGCCCCCGTCCGGATCGTCCTTGATGTTGCCCACGACCTTGCCGCGGCTGTGCTGCGCTACGTTGCCAACTAGCCACACAACGACTAGTTCCAGTAGCGTTAGCTGTAATTAACAATTCCAAACCATTAAACAAAAATACATAAATACATCTAAGCAACTGGAAAAACTCATTAGCAATCCGCAACTCATCTCCATGCACGCATTGCTGCTGTTGTTACTGCTGACGCAGAGGATATCAAGGCTATCCACCTTCACTACTCATCCTCTCCCCACCTCATTTTTCTTGCCAAATCATTAGCCATCTCTCGATTCCCAAACTAGCCTCACTAGTCACATGCCTCAAAAATTTGAAAATTGACGCAATCACCAAAAATCAGCATGAAATAATTTTTTCTTCAAGTTTTGGTCCATTGCCAAGCAAGTTGCATCATCAGCTGGTGTTGTGGGGACGCTGCTGCTATACTCTCCCTACCTATGTGCCACCAGATGCACGTGCATCCCACAAAACACGTGGGTCACCCGCAGAGTCATGTCATGTCATGTCATGAGCCCAACATAGCACACCCGTATGTTTTTTTTTAGTAATGGTGTTGTAAGCCATGATGACGGTACGACTACCTGTCGCTCCATCAAATCAATTAACCGCCGCACACGCTAATTATTAGAAAAGGATGATTACGGCAGCAATGCATTCATGAGTTCACTTTCTGGTGGAAAATATTAATTAATTATCTAAATGTTGAACACAAATTACAAAAAAATACATAATGGCCTTTGATTCCGAAAGTTGACGAGAGGACCGTCACGAGAGTGACTCATATTGGCTTTGTGAAGCAACACACGGATGCACAAAAAAGTTGAACATGAAGCCCATCGACAACTAATTCCTCGGTGCAAAGGGAGAGTCGACTTGTTTATGGTTGCTGTATGTCAGCTCCTCAGCTCACCTCAGACGAAACTCAGCGCTATAGTGACTTTAGAAGCGTGTTTAATTTCTGGCGACCTACTGCTCTATTCAGTGCTCATGTCACGACTATGATTACACTACTTATCAAATTGGACAGGTGGGTAAGCTTACTAGTTCCAGGCAGTACGACAATTTTTGGTAGGATTGAGGGGGTAGGGTGGACGATATGGGAAAAGTGGAGCTAGCATACAAGAGCAGACAAAGAGTAGCGTGATGCGGAATCAGAGAACCAAACCAAAGTCGGTTCCGGCACCTCGCTCTTGTTTCAATTTCTCAACCATTCTTTCAGCCCCTCTAATTGCAAGATGGTTTGAGAAGATGTTTGTTTACCATCCTGATAAGGCGTTATTTTACATCGATAATCCTTTTTCAAGTAATTGAAAAATACCTCTGTACCCTAATTTTTAATCGACCTAAAAATGTGGTTCGGAGTAGCCGTTTGTTTTGTGGGTGAGTGTGTAACTCTATTTTCGAACAGTCTTGCTGACAACATAATTGATTGAAGTGGTTGACCAAGACCTTAAATGAAACGCGTGAAGCTATTTATATTTATGGAATGATACTGCTACTGATAATGAATAGTGATGATGATAATATTCAAGTTTCTGCAGTTCACACGGACGGACACTCTCATTCATAACACTCTATTGACTTGGCAGTAGCCGTATAACTGCCGTGATAACTAATTTATTTTTTAAAAAACTGCTCGTTTACAAGTAATAAACTTTAATTTTACATTCACGGTGATGATAAATTATTATTACAGGACAATTGTAGGAGCGTCATCCTCAGAACATGTTGAAGGGGCGCTTAAATGAGTTTTTTGCTATGCCTTGAAAAAAAAGCCTTTCTTTCACGACGACGCTGCTGAAAAAGAAGATGAGAGAGCCTTCTGACGAGACGCATTTTGCCAG
>JAHZNB010006548.1:0-11774 GCA_027744295.1 Callyntrura guangdongensis
CTTTAAAGAATGATTTATTTTGTAGTCGTTTTGGATGCGAATGCGCATGTTGCAGTATATTTTAATCGCTTTGAAATGTACAAATACTAAGAATTTACGGACAGCGTTTTGTTGTGAAGGTAAAATTGGATAAAATGTTTTTTTAAATAATTATTGCTTGTATCCGTTACAATTTTTCTTACAAAACGTGACTTAGGCCACTACATTTTCCCATGTATACTGGTATAAAGTATTTAATGCTTATTTATGCACACGCTGACAGACTTTTTGACCTGAGTCGTTCTCATGATAGACTTTATCAAGTTTTTGTGTAAAAGTGTATGCTCTATAAAAAAAGATTTTTGTAGTTTAGTAGTGAAAGTTAACCCACGTAGACCGGGAAATGTATAAAAGTAGTTACAATGGGGGAAAAGTATTTTACATAACTTATTAGATACCTAGGAAGTTTTCATTGCGGCTTTGCAAATGTCAGCTACGAGGAATTCCAAGAGAAAGTCGGAAAGAAGTGGAATGAAAATAACCGCCTGTCCATGAGCACACACAGAAGCTTACTCCCGAAAAGCGTAATAACCTGGATGAATCTTGTTCGCACACATACAAAAGATAGTTGTCCTTCAGAGACTGTTAACTTTTGTTATACGAGTTCTGATGTAATATCCCTTTATATTTATCCATTGAAATTCGTAAAAGAGCGAGTGCAAGGTACGGACTGCGTATACGTTCACCACTGTATGAAGTTGGAAAACTGTTTCAAGTTGGATGTTCTTCATGTGGCTTCTTCCATTCCGACTCCGTCATTTTCTTCCTTCAAGTAGTTTAGCATATGTATGTAAAATACGCTCCTGCTGTCGAGGTACGAAGCATTAATAATAAAGCAAAAAGCTCGTAGTTACACTTCGTGGAATGTTGTTCCCTTGTTAGCGTTCTCCGGGAGTTCTGTCATTATGTTTTTCAAGAGTTTTCTATGTTTATTGTGCAGATACTTGTACTACTTTTGTACTGCCATACAAATGAAAACTTTGCTGTTATTATTATTTTCTGGTTATCATATTTGTCTCGGCATGTCTACCCTTCTCATTAAAGTTTGAAGTGAAACAATGGACGTTATACGTGAAATCGAGTCTCATTCGCCTCTCAAAGTAGTATTTATGTTGACATTGTCATTATTAACCGTGTTCCAGATATATTTCATGGCGACAATCATAACGAATCATATACATACATATGTACACATCGGTATACTGGTATACTATCAAAAGTTCTTACACATGCTCTTGAACAATAAGTATAGAGTGTAATAATATCTCAGTCTATTATCAGTGTTTATGAGAAAAGATCAGAAAATCATTATGAAGCGGTACTTCTTTTGACAGTTGGTCGTCGTGTATTTGATTAAAAATTTGAGTAGTTTTCCTTTTCAGGGAAATAAAGTGAAACTTTAAATGAAAACTTTCGAGTTCCGGAGGCAAGTAGTGATTTCATATCTCAAACATTCTTAAGGCGTATTTCAATCTGGGGAAAGTACCACAACAAGTCACAACAATGCTACGCACATTCCTATCTCGAGCTACAGTCAAAATAAAAGTGTTCTTGATAACTTCTTGTTGTAAACTTATAGGTATCTGTTGTAGTTGGTAAACACTGGTAGCAGTGAATTATGAATAATATACTTTCCCTCGTACCTGGTACGTGTAAAGTTTTGTGTAAGGTATGCAAAATGTCATCCGTCTATCTGTAAACAAACACGGCGAAGGAAATCCCCGAGAAAAAAATTGTTGTGCTGAAAACTCAAAAAATTATGGTGATTATTTCTTAACGAGCAAGTGTATTTTTTATGTAGACAACTCTACTGAAAGCTAAAGCTTGTGCCAATTGAATTGCATTGGCACAAGCAATGGATTTTCTACTCCAAATAGTATTATTTCATTTCGTTCACCTCATTAAGTCAAGAAATGAAGTTGGCACGGTTGGTTGTACAACTTCACGTCATTTCTGCTTCACTCCACTCAGTCTTCTAGAAAATATGTCCACCTATATATTCTTATGAATACAAACTTGAACATAAGTAAGCAGTAAGCGTTGTTGTAGGGTAACCCATATGCCAACATTTTACTTGCAGTGGTTCCGAAATTTACGAACTTTCTCAATTTGGAGGGTTACATAATTAAATATTCCGCAAAGGCTGTGTTAATAAACTAAGAGTAGCACCTGCTCCGAAAAAACGGGTGGATTTTCCATGAAAATATGTACCATGTAAATACTTATGGGAAGATTAAGTCATTCAGTAAACTTATTCTGAAACTAAATTTTCCATTTCAAATTAATAGCATTTATTTACCTACATACGCGAACAATCTTTAAATGAAGTAAACATGAGCTAGCTTGTCAGAATTGGGTAACAAGTTAAGACATGTCTGTTCTTTTACTTAACATGAAAACTGCAAAAGTTTTCGCTGTTAAAATCAAGGGATGTCTTACAGAAAATTCAATTAGAAATACCTCCGAAACATATTAAACGTTTTTTTTTACGTTTCCTGTTTCTCTCTCACATCTCACAACAAGAGATTGATGACGCACGAAAATATGTTCCTACAACGTGTCTATATATGTGCATGTGTTACTTATGCGTTTTCTCCAATTCGTGTGGATGGCGCAAACAGAAAATTATTGATGTTCAATAGATAAGTTAAGAAATAGCTGGTCTGGACTAAATACTAAATACATGGGTAGGTATTTCTAATTGGTCTATTTCCAACATCTATCCTTACCGACAGATTTACACAGACTGCTTTCTTTTTCCCTTAAAATAACATAAAGGCCCTACCGCTCTGCCACGAAAGGTTTGTTGTGCTACAAACTCTCCCCCCTGATGTGATCAGTCTTATTATGGTTTAGCAAAGTGAAAGCCGAAGCTCAGTACCACCTGAGGCGCACAATATGTGTCTAAGAAAGAGAATTATATTGTTAAACATGAGCTGTGAGACAGTCTATAGACTCAGGGCTCAAAAAGGGCAAGATAAAGGTGTATGTTTAGTAGTCTGATTACTTGCTTGCACCTTTTCCTTTCCACCAACTGATGAAATACAGTGCATTGCATGAGCAAATACCGCGATTCAAAATCCTTTCGGTTAAATATACAACACGTACTGTATAAAATGAGTTTAGATAAAGAAAGTTGCGCGTTGATGGGCAGGGCACATGTTTTCCACGTACATCATCCGTGTGCTCTGTACATTCACGGTACGTTGAGTGCAATCAACAATCACCTTCTTAGCGAACCGTGTCTAATTGTAAGTAAAACGTAATATCAAGAAAGTATTAATGCAGGTAAACGGTTTTTCCACTTAAGATAATGAAACAACAAAAGTTAATGGGAGGTATATACGCGGTTCGTTTGTGTACTGTACTTATAAATGGGATTGTTTCTTCCGGGTAAAGGGAAAGTTTACTTTCTGCCACTCACTCGAATTCAAGTACTCCATATATGTTATCTATTATTAAATATAAATAACTGAAAGAAAACTTATGCCATGAGTTTGAATGGCACTTCTTTGTATTGACCTGATCACAAGGCTCATGATTTTCGATGTTTATTGCTTAGCTTGTAATATGACTGTCTGAAATGCTTGTGCGTAAGATGTTCTTATTAATATATTGATCAAAATTCAGGGAAGAAAAAGTTGCTTACCATGCGAATCATTTCTCGGTGTTCGATTGTGTTTTTTAGCGGAAGAGAACGGCACTGGTGATATAGACCTAGAAGATCCCGAGCTAGAAAAGGCCGCAACTCGTATACAAGCCGCTTTTCGGGGCCATAACACAAGGAAACAACTAGGAGGAAAAATGGCAGAAGGAGAGGAAGTCATTGACATTGACCTGAACGATCCAGGTAAGACGAAAAATATGTTGGTTATTATTGTAATGAAACCTTTTATTATAATAATCATTAGCCCTTATTTTTTATTCGAATTTTGCTCGTTGACCCGACAGTGTTGCAGACACCAAAAATCATGCTAGAAATCTTGAAATACGCTGACACGGAAAAATGCAATGAAGTTTATTACTAATGACGGAGTTTGTGCGACGTAAACACGCACAAGAAAAATTTTGGTTTAGGTCAATAAAATGGCATATCACGTCCTGATTCTTATTTTTGCTTACTTATTCTCGTCTGCTTCTTGTTTTTTCTCCCTCATTTGATTCGTGATCTTGCGTAGTTACAGTTTGGCTATGAACGTGAAAATTCACTAGTCCTGGAGCGTTTGACCTGCAGGTTTTACAGGGATTGATTTGTAGAGTAAACACGTAAAGAACCCTTATGTAATAAAGCATTAGTCCTGCATGAAAAAATCGTATTTCGTTGGACATAATATGTCATATACATATTATGTTCATATAAGTACATGCTACATACTTTCAAAAAATTCAATTTTCACGTTGGCTCTCTTGGAACGGGAACCAGAAGCAAGTTAACTACTACTTGCATCACATTCAGTACTTAAATACCATTAGACGTCTTACAGTCATTGTAATACATACGCTGATTCAAGTCGCTCTACAAGAGAAGCATTTGCAAGTTACCCTGTGGTAGACGTGAGTTTAGCAAAAAATCAGAGGAAACACAGTTTCTGAACACAAGGGTTTTTAGCTATTAGATTAATAGCTTTACACGGAAATGTTACGGGAATGATTATGTAGGAAAAGGATGAAAGCATCATCAAGCATTTTTACATATGCAAAGGTAAAGTGCACACGTTGTATGTGATAAGATGGTGTTTCACAGCATGTAGATATACACCAGTATATGTTTTCCATCTGCATGGTTGCATCTCGACTCCAGAAAAAGGCGAAATAGAGAAAGGGAAAACGTAAGGGGATTTTTGCACCTTGTACGATATTTCACAAAGGCATTAGGGAAGCCCGCCCATCAATCCATTTCTGCTTAAACTAACAATTCAGTTTGAGACTTGTGTTGTTGGTGCTGCTGGTTGAGCTAAGCAAAAGTAAAAAGTTTTCCCTATACTATACCCAGCTGAGAGGGAACACTGTCGAGCCAAAGAAACATGATGTTTGAGTGCTAAACGTGCTTTTCTTTATACATTCCAAGTTATGCATTATATACGCGAACTTATACTTTATAAACTAGAAAACTCTTTTTGCAATCAATTCACTTCCGACTACATTGCCCGACTGTTGTGTTTGTGTATTGTACACAGCTATTTTTCGTGGTAATACATTTATACACGCACGGCAAGGGAGAGATATACAGGGAACCAGTCGAAAACCATATTGTGGGTAGGTGTGTGCTCTGGGATAGAAATAAACTATATAGCTTAATGGATTCATAAATTACACCTTTCACTTGACTCCGCCGTATCGTTGTGTATAGGTAGGGCAGTTCTTTAGCGAAAGCATAAACCATGAGAAAGAGATTTTGTGCTTAAAGGATTATAATATTACTTTTTGGCTAGCACAACACTTACGACTCATAATAACAATATCAAGGAAACTGGAAAAGGTGATTTTCTGATGTATATGCTGCCGTACAACTTTTATGCAAGCTTTGTCCTTGTCAACGTAAACACAAAGCTCAAAATCATTTGTAACGAAATTTTCCTTTGTTTGTTATTCCTGTGTATACAAAGCTGAAGTTGAAACTCCCGGAGTGAGAAAGAGGGAGATACGATGATGCATTAGTAATATCTAGTTTTGCCATTTGGAATTTCAAATATCTTTTAGTTATATCCCAGCTATCCAGCAAACTTGGGGGAAATTCTAAAGATCTAAAGGTTTTGAACCACCCCTTTATTTTATTGGCCACACCTTTTCTCTTCTTTCTCTCTGCTTTCTCTCTGATCAATGAATTTCTCAAGTGGGAAGAATGATCATACATTTATGAATTCCAAAGTATTCTCTGCTGATTCGTCGATTCTTTTGTTGTAATCGTTATAACCATATAGGTATCAATCTCTTTTGGTTACAAAGGTTCAAATCCTTTCTTTTTCTCTTTTTCTCTTGCATAGCCTTTTTTCATTTGGTGTTCAGCACAGTTTGTACATATGAAATGCAATCAAATTTTTTTTTAAATGGTGCTACACGAAAAAATCGAACTACTAGTTTTTTTCCAGTGTTACTTGCATATCTCCGAATTCATTGTACGGCAACAGGAAGACTAACTCATTAAAATGGCGAAATGAAACAATAAAAAGTCTGCTTTCAATTACATCCCTGCTGTTCATTTCATTTCCGTAGTAAACGTAGTATTTGGACAAGATTTGCATTTCAAGTTGAAATTCAAATCACACAAATTGAAGTTTGATATCATTAATATCATTAGTATTCATGCACGAATACTTCACATTCTCCAGTGAGTCGAACAAAAATTTATGGTGTATTATTACATTCGATAGTCTGAAGCGGACATGTTGCTAAATGTGTAAGAAGCATGTAGACAAGAACAATGTCCGGGTGGGTATTCATACTACTAATAAAGGTGAAGGTGTATATGGTATAAACATATAAATACCTACCTACACTAATGGGACGTCTACTTTGCCAAAGTATTATTGGTTTCCAAGAAATGGCGCTCTTATTTTTTGCTTTCATCGTTACTTCAAAGCAACTGAAGTTTTCATACTACTACCCGTATTCATGTACACATATTTATCCACAAGAATCTTTTTCCCTTAGGAATGTGTTTCTTTTTCACATACTCTAAGTGTACGTGCATACGTTGTGCAATAAGACAATCACTGTAATAATGGTAAAAATAAAATTACTCGTGCCACGTGAAACAAAAAATTTCTCTGATGAACAATAGGAAAATTGGCTGTTATTCAAAGCACATGTTTATTTTTCGTCCCTACACTACTCAAATGTCAATATTATATTCTAATTTGCATGTCAGTTATTATATTTTTTCTATTATTCTTGAGCAACAGCAATGCTACGATTTCGCAAGTCCAATGTGTTTTAAACAAAGTGGGCTTTTACAAATAAAGTCGTCGAAAATTAATATCTGGTATTGATCGCTGCAAATGAAAATGATACGACGTCTCATTACATACCGGAAACATTATACTTATTTCTTTTCAAAATATAATATGCACACGATGAAAGGACAAAACATAATAATTGAGAGGTATATTACATGGAACGTGTAGTTATTGAGCCATTTTCTCGTCCTGGTAAACAAAATGATACCATAGAACACGGTGATAGGGAATAGCATGGTAATGATGGTGCGAAATGGTTTGGAATAGAGCTAATGGACGTACTACATTATTATATATTTATTCCTTAGACTTCTCTACTTTTCTCATACGTCTGGTGTGATGTGAAAGATATATCAAAATTGTAGACGTGTTTGTACATGTCTTTCATCCGAGCATAATATAACGTCTACACGTTATCGGTAATTATCTTTCCATAAAAATTCATAACTTTGTATTCGAAAGGAATGTATAAGTTAACTAGGTAAAATGCAAAGAGAAAGGCATTCATTAGCGGCACAGAAAAATAATTAACTGACTGCACGTTTTATTATCGTCGCCATAAAATAATTTTTACTATTGTTAACTTCACAACTTTCACCATCATCTAAAGAGTCCACTTTTCAAAGTCGCTCATTCATTCTATTTCTAATTCACTGGAAGCTATGAGAGGTTTTTGAAGTTGGCAAGTGTAAATTTAGTCCCCTTTCAACACAGGCAATTGCCCAATAGCATTAAACTGACAAAAAAGAAAAAGGACGGCTTTTACTTTTATGTTCGTTAGCACACATTCATTAAATAATACATTCGACTCAACGTCAGTGTATGTTTCGCTAAGCCCGAGCAGTTTTTTATCCTGTGCGTATGTGTGCTTTGTACTTTGAAATAAAATAAAACACTCCGAAGAGGAAAACGTTTTGGATACACAAACACGTTACAAAATCTAAAGTCGCTCTTTCCATTTCACGGACCACACACCAATGTACATTTTTTTTCGATAGTTGTATGAGGTTTTATTACGGCACACATTTCTGTCTCGATTCAATCCCGATCCACTTAGGATGGAACCCTGATCATTAATCAATCTTGTTTGGAAAAGGTTTTTTTCTCTCTCTCACTTGCGCCCGTCATACATCTTCTCATTTCACTTTCTCTTGACTCAAATGTCCCGTATCTCTTTTTCCATTGAAATGTACCTACTTGTTTCCATACTTTTGTGTAAGTAGCAGTCACTCCACTGAGGTATTACTATTAGTGAAAACGCTGCTTATTTAAGCTTCCTTGTGTGTGTTTGACCCGTCGTCGTCGTATACGTCACATCTGGCCTGGCTTTGGGAATATTTTCAGAATAGTGTATCATGACAGGATATGTTAAAAAAGAAGCTTTCAGTTCGTGGCTCAGATCCGTCCTTTTAAAGAATGCGGGAGAGTTGTGTTACATGAAATGTCCAAAAATACAGTTGGTGAACTTGTCTAAACATTTGCGTACGTACCAACACAGACTACCTAATATAATACATGCGGGCTGATATTACTTTATTACAAATAGTATTTGTGAGAAAACTAGGGGTGTATTGGAACACCGTGCGCTTTTTTCCAGAATGCCATCATCATATTCAAAATTCTTGTAAGCTATGGCAGAGACTTGACGTGAGTTGTATTGTTACCACTGAAATCTATCGTCTCTCTGTAGGGTTTGAATACAAGGGAAAGGTACATACTTTGAAATGATATGTCACTCCATTTCTTTCTTTGACTTCAGCTTTCATCCTCTTTGTTCTGCCTGGTTGTGTCTGTGTCTACGCTTGTTTGATGCGATGTATTTCCACAAAAGTATTGCTATCTTTGAGAATTTTTCAGGCAGAAGTTCACAAGGAAGTAGGGGGTAATTATATTTTCGAAATATTCTGCGTTCTAGAGCAGGGCTGAGGCTGGAACAAATCGAGAAAGGTTACGCTAAAAACATCTTTAATGTAGATGTAATTATATAGGGTTTCATTTGCACCAGATGGTGCTTTCTGCAAAAAAAACTAACTTCTAAAAAAGTTTCATACTGGCAGTCAAGGTTGAAATAGATTTTGTGATATTTGATGAAGTTCTTTTAGACATGTCCTAATGAATCGTTAAGCAGCCTAGCTGTCTTAAACTTTTCTGAAAAAATGAGATTACAGTTATAAATATATTCAATGTACGGGATTTATTTGTATGTGCAACAAGAGATATTTGTTGTGTTGTTGTGATGTTCGAGTTTATAATGAGCTCCATTGTTAGCTTGTTCAACATGTGTCCATGTTAGCCAGTTTCTAGCAATTAGTATGCAACACGGACGCATCAATCCCTCTACTTCCCTTTAAAATCACTGCTGATTTACTGAGCTTAGTATTTGTGTAAAAATACATTAAAGTAAAATTTGTATTGCTTTGTTCATTTTTCAGAGGTCGGAATTGCCGCAACAAAAATTCAGGCATCCTTCAGAGGTCACAAGGCAAGAAGAGAGGCCGAAAAGAAAGAAAAGGGGAAAGAGTCTGGTGAGGGTGAGCTTACTGAAGAGCTTCAGAAGCTGAAGACAACTGAAGAGGTTAGTAAGCAGAAGCAGAACAACTGGTTAGTACAAATACATAATTTCATTATCCATTTTATGAACAGACAATGAATCATTAAAATGTTTCTGTATTTATACCGCTAAGTGAGACTTAAAAACGTCTACGCCATGTTGTTTAAGTACACGTGAGCGTCATCATATAATACTACTGTACTTTAAATCTCTTTTATATGGTATTCACCAGTAAATTTATTCCTAAATATTATTAACCACTAGAGATACAAATGAAATTATCTGATTTGATTAACCCTAAGCATTACATATAATGGGATTTTTCAAATATATTTGTATATGTTTTAAAGCTGGTAGATATCAAGTTTTACATAATAATATCATTAATGTATGCACGCCTTTTTTGTGCGAGTATACATCTCGTTTCTTAACACGGCAAGCCTGGTAAAAACTTTTTAAAGTGCATATAATGTCTATATTCGTCTATTCATCGCATTTTATTTTTGTCTTTGATTTACCCCAATCCTCATGTTAACAACAGATCTGCTTCTATTTATTGCATTTTATTAAATATAGAGTGGAAGGAGTGGCTTAAGTTGGAAAACAAACACCCGCCACTTCTCAGCCTGTAGGCAGATTTTCAGAGAACAAAACCAAACTAAATCATGTTACATCAACATAATTCTCTTGGCTGTTTTGAAATTAAAAGCTTGAAACTTATCATGAACTGGAGATTTTCAATGGCCTGGCCTGAGTAAACTAAATTGCTTTGTTTATTCGATGAAAACAAAGCATTATTTATTAAAGTAACCAGTTTTCTTAGATATGTCACATCACAAGCAGACTTTTCTTTAAATGTTGAAAGGAGACAGATTGTATGTGCCTATACCAAAGGTCTATAAAACAGAGAGAAAGTACAAGACAAAGCTTTTTCCTCTCGGTTTGACAAACAAACTTTTCATAAAAAGATAAAAACAAAGGAGTGAATTTTCTAATAATAATAATAATGTTGGCGCCTGTGTGGGCTGCCAAAGAACTCAACCAAAACCAATGCATAATATGATGAAGTGATGTGATAACTTTTTGCACCCTTTGTGTAGCCAGGCTCAAAGTGTTAATGGTGGAAAGGGTTGGACCGGGCACGGTTTAGTTGAGGATGGAAAAGAGAAAGTGTCACAACAACAGTCTACAGACTCACAAGTTTTTTTCGTGCTTGGGCTCTTTCGCTCTTTTTCATGTAACATTTATTGTTTGCGTAAAGTTTTCTATTTAAATAGTAATAGTGCAGTTTGCGAAAGATAACAATAACTGCTGTCCTTGTTTCTTTTGACGGTGTATACGAATGAGTTGAAAAGAATAAAGGGAAAGAGAAAATGAAGCAGAAAGTGTTACAATGACACAAATAAATGGCTTGCCGTGTTTCATTGCAATATAAAAGTACTTTATCAAAATTTTCACATGAGCACACTCGGGACCACGTATTCTTTTCTGACACCACCTGTGCTCATTGAATAGATGCAGTTTAGAGTATTGCCTTGTAGACGGATATTTTTGCATGAAATGGTATAATGGCTGATTGGCGGAAACAGAAATAACAGTAACAAACTTTTTAGGGCAATATATGAATATCAATAACGCTATAATAATATGTTATTTTGCATGATGCATATTATCTTTAATAAATAGCGTGTTTTGCAAGTTTGTTAAACGATTTTTAGACAGCATTAAACTCATTATTTAACGGAAAGAAAACTAATAGTTTGTGTTTTATCTTATTATTTCTAACCAGAAAGCACCTGCTGAAGACGATGAAGATTTGCCTGATTTAAATGATCCAGAAGTGAACAAAGCGGCGACCAAGATCCAAGCCCATTTTAAAGGTCATCTTGTTAGAAAAACTTTGAAAGACCCGAAAGACGCTTCCAATTGATTGAATACTCCATAAAACGTGTAAAAATCATCAAAAGTCATTTATAGTGATTTTTAAAAGAAAAAATTCATGAATGCTGTATAGAATCCGCACTTTTTTGAATTACACCACTACATCTACAAAAGATCATTCCGCTTGCGTACTTGCTTTAGGTACGCATTTTGAATTATGAAAAGAAAGTAATATTTTCCCTAGAACTATTGTATGAAGATAAATATCTGGCATACAATGGCATAGAGTAATTGACAAAATGTTTTTGATGATGTGTACTGGATTCAAGTATTTTTTCTGATAGCTG
>JAHZNB010006549.1:0-24899 GCA_027744295.1 Callyntrura guangdongensis
CTTACACGTGACATGCCTTTACACACCACCCATTACAAAACGATGATTACACAAGTATAAAAAGGGCACGTCCACAAATCCACAACATATTATGCGTTATATAAAACGACTGAAATTACTTTTCTTTTGCTTTACTTTTTACGACAAAAAGTTGCGTCTGGCTTCAAATCATTAAAGCAAAATTTTTTGGTAATTATGATTAAATAAAATTGGTATATGCCTATATCAATTAAGTAAACGATTAGACTTTTCAACTCGGCCCGACGTTAAAAAAAGAACTCCCATTGGCGAAGCGGCGCGGTGCCTCTATATTATTCACAGTTACACACCTCTGTCTGTGAAATAAACGAGTAAAAAATATCTCAATTACGTGTTTTTTATAATGCTTCATGCCTTAAATGGTCTTCTCAGTTTCTCTTTATTTGTAGTTATCTACAACACATGTTGACTATAATAAATCATTAATGTAGGTATACGTTTTTACGTTCACCTAAACGTGTTACTAACAGTCGATCATTTGAAATAGGTACGTCATGATCATCTTCACATATTCGTTTACTTGACTTGCACAACATTTTCATATTCCACGCTGTCTGGATGAATAATGAAACGAATGGCCGAGCGCCGAGCACCCATACCAACATTATACCATGTTTTACTACATCACGTATGGGCTGTACCGATATCATACTTTTTCATCTTTCATCTTGTTAGTCAAGTAACTCTAGTACTGTTGCATAAAATATTAATAAACTTGTTGTAACGTTGTAGATAGGCTACGCACGTCGCCAATGTGAATAGAAGACGCAAATGTTTCAGACTCACATAATTTGCACCTGTTCAAGCAATTTGCTGTGTAATCTTTAAATAATAGGACATGTGGAATCTCATTTATCCCAGTATCTATAGCAATGACTAATTATAGGCGTACCTAATGAATACCATTAGTATTCTATTAGTACTGAAATCATTGACATGCCACTGGAAAAATATATATGTAATGTGTACCGGACGGACGTAACATTACATACGATTAGATGTGTTCAGACATGGATCACACTTTAGATTCTGAACCATACGTACCAAAACGGAAATTACTTGTAACGTTGTAACCGTGTGAATTTATTTGATTGATGTCCGGACAAGCGGTGGACAGACAGTCGTACAGTCACACTTTCTGTTATGTAGCATCTACCAAGTTAAGGAATTTCAATTTTTCGTTTTCTTTCCAGATTAATTAATTGATAAAAATAAAAATTACGTGAACAATAAAAATCTTCAGTCGATACAAAATAACTCCTGTTTAATATTCCAAGTAACGTCGACGTTTTGAATTTTAATTGGAATAACTCGGACTAAAAGATAATTAGTTGTTTTTCCAGTAGCAGAAACAAAAACAGTTTTTGAACACGCTTCTTTGTATGAAATCATTTACTACCTCCTTTATTCAGTCAAATTTACAATCATCTCGTCCAAAAAATAATTTATGTAACGAAAGTTCATAATATGCGAGTTGTTGGCTTTAAAACTGGGTGCAGACAATGCTCAACTGTATATATTTGTTGCCTATCTGTATAGTAGATTCAACTGTGTTTAGAAGAAGTATTTTATTTTATGCAGCCACAACAAGCAATGATTTATGAGGGCCTTATATTTCATGTACACAGATGCGAAGATTTTATTAAAACTGATGACTGAAAGTAAAGCCTATTTCTCCCATATTACTCAATGCCTGTTTCGCTCAACTTTACTTGTAAAAATACCTTATGCACTCAGGCAACTTTCAACTCTACTGAAACGAATGAGAAAGGAGTTTTACTCAAATTTTGCACGTTGCTTGAGAAAGCTGAAAACGAACCCTTAGTGTGCTACGAAAGTTTCAAACTTTGGTCCCTTGATCAGAAATAATAATAGATATAATAATAATAATAGAAAAAGTGAACACATTCATATGTCAAGCGAGCTATCAAGGTTGTGTAAAGTAAGGCTATACGTGCCTGGGAGGTTCACTGTTCACTCACAGCTTCAACAAACGGCTTTTCTGTTGCTTCAGCCATTTGCAACAAATGTTTTAGTTTCACTGCAAGGAGTTTTTTCTATGTGCACAATTGGCAAAGCACACAATTTGGTTTGTGTGAGTATGGTAAATGAAGATAGAGTATCTCATCTTCCCTGTTGTTCCATTTTTTGGTAAACCACAGTTTATCATAAAGCTAAACAACGCAGTACTTTCGGAACATTGCTTCCCTCTGTGCACATTTTTGAGTACATACAATGACGAACTGAAACAATGCTTTTAATGGTGTTGCATAGTTGGAGTCACTACGTGGTAAGTTGGAATAGGGAGTTTTGCAGGACGCTATTTTATACAGGACGGTTTGGAGCCACTTAATAAATTACTCAAAGAATTGAATGGCGACAGTAGGTGGTGGCTGATTTTTGCGGTGTGTCCACAAACATTCTTTCACATTTTTATCAGACTCTTTTCAAGTTACCACTGCGTATTTAGTTTGGGTCCATTCGGTAGAAGAGAAAGCACCCGAATGCAGCATTTAGCAAATATACTCTTTTAAAATTTGTTGCTGGAGTATAACTGTATTCGGGAGACATAAAAAAGATTCTGATCGGCGGGGGTAGTACACCACAACCTGGATCTCAACCAACATTTGTAAAGCATCAGGGACGGGATACAAGAGTCGACATCAAAACCTTTTGTTCTTAGGAATGTAGGTTAACCCTTAGCCTGACGCATGATATATGTGATCAGTGAAGTTGAAACCGCTGCTCGGAGCTGCTGGGAGGTTTTCATACATACATTCTTTCACGTGTTAGAGATAGCTAAAATGGGCTAAAACTAAAACCGTGACGTTGGCAGTGCGGTCCCACCACAGTCTGTCCCCGAGTCCCAAATGCCTTTCACTCCATTCAGTTCTCCTGAAAGCAGTTTACGATGTACAACAAAACGTGCCACTCTGCTTTATTTAATTCTTTTCTCCAAACTTTTCCTTTTCCCACGCAAAAAGAAAACGAAATGGTGATTGTTGTTTGCAGGTCTGATTTCTTGTATGCGGGACGTATCCAAGTTGTATTATGTAAGCAATGTTCCTATTGACCGTTGTGATGAGAAGGATCCTATGTGTCTGTGGGAACAGAATGATAATAATGATAATGTCGACAATATTATTATTTTGAAAGACCCGTGTCAGTGAGTGAAAACATCCCCCACTTGATAGTCATCATCATGAGAACCTTTTGATTCATTAAAGTATGTCTTTCTAAAGCCAAGTCGTCAAGTGATTCTTTTGTTAATTTTTCTCATTATGTAGATATTCTTGGAATAAATTGCTGCGGGCTAACCATGGGGTAAAGCCCACAGTTCTCTAACCTCAGGGCTGTCAGTAGCAAGAGTAACATAATATCATGTGAATAAAAAGTACAACAAATTGAAAACTTAAGTGACTGCATACCATATTTCTTGTGTACTGATAGAGACAGGGAAAAGCCTGCTACAAAGCGTCGTTTTAATGGGGCAAATTTTCACAAGTGTGCTGAAAATTTACATGAATTTCATAGTAAACTCATCATGTACCCACCTAATTACAGGCCTTTTAGGTCTGGTTGTGGCTGAAAGATTTGTAGTGGTGGTTATAATGAATCATTATGCCGTGTTTTTGTTGATGTTTTAGAGATAGCAATTGTAGAAATAATTTCTCTCTTAGTTAGTTCCAGTTTAACTACTACATGAGCACGCTGTTCTTGCATGAACAAACAAAATTGTGAATTTGTTGTCCTTGAGAAAATACATAGGTACATCAATGGTTCTCCTGACTATCTGAAAATTCCGATCGTATTTTTGAACCATCCTTCAACTTATGTAAAAACGAAATGAATAACAAATCGTTAAGATTGGTGTTCTAGGCATATTACCTGGGTTAACAGCATTTTTACTGTTTCTGTAGTATGCTGCTGCTTAGCTTGTAACCAACATAATAGCTTTCAAAACAGTTTAAGATATTCCAGCATTTTGAATAAATAAATGTTTCACGAATATATACTACTGAGACAGGAAAACATTAATATATGCCTGTTTTCAAGAAAGATGAACATGAGATATGTTCATGTGAGCCAACTATCCAACTACTTGACTTTTAAATACACAGTAGCGGCGTCTACACGGGAAATCTACGTCAGACTACTTAAAATATGTGGCAGCCACTGTCACACTGCTGCTGTGAAATCAAAATAACCTATACAATTTCACTTCTTTGCTCGAGAAACTTTGTATGAAGAACCGGTGTAGTCGTAAAATAAGGGGTTCATGTCTAGTTAGCACCAAATAGATACGTTGTTATCTTAAAAATCAGTAAAATGGATTTTTCCAAAAATTTGAAGCATCACCGGTAATCGTAACACCGCAGCGTAACTGTAATTACAGCGATTAACATCATAGGTTGTAGGAACGGAATATATACGGTAAATTTTATTATAACCGTTTTTACATGGCGAGCAAGGGTAGCCAAGAGAGTTACCACCGGAGTAGATGGACTGGCCATTTTAAGGCTGGCATAACTTATATTAGATACTTCTTCATAAAACTTGCCGCATACAAGGTAATAGAAAACTGTGACAATTAGCTGTACAATTACAATTACACCAAGGGGTTTTTTTCAAGTTGGATGGAGAGTGCTCTAAACCCAAACATGATTATAATTGTTAGAAGAGACGAGAGTTTTCTGAATTGAGCTAAATTGAAAACAAAATAATATCATAAAAATTCTGCTTATTAAAAAGTTTGCTTTTTTTATGTTTTTATAGTTCCTTTTCCACATCCGGTTACGGTCCACTTCACAAAATAAAAAGCCGTGAAACTAGATCCTGTTTGTTCATAGAAAAATGGAAGTGAAGTGGGAAAAGTTGAGACAACCATCTCAAAAATTTACATCTTAATTCCAGCGAATTGCTTCTTTTCAGAGAAGCCTAGAATTTAACTTTGTCTTTCAGCGTTACTAAAAAGCACTTTTTCCAACTTCCTCCTCCTACAAAACTTTTTGCTGACAATTCTAGAAAAGTGCATTTTTTGTAATTCCCAAAAGTATTCTCTATAAAACGTACTATTTCCCAATTATACACATTCACTCAAAACCAACCTCCATTCAGGTGGAAACAAGTCTATCGTGCGTGTAATGTTGGAGTACCAGTGTGTACTTTGTACTCACCAGGGCATCAAGTCGTCGCTGAGCACGTAGGCACTCAAGACGACGATACTCCAATGTTGAATGGAAGTGAAGTAACACATAATATTGTAAACTGTACTCTTCTGCTGCTGTGCGCTACTTTTCCCTTTTTTGCATTGCACAAGTTTTGGGAAGAATATTTGATATTTCGTCCATCCACTGACCTTTCTACTTTTCTTGGCAAAAACGTGCATGTACCACTGCAAAAATTCAGGCCTTTTTCAGCTTACCCAGTTTTGCTTGAAGACATTCTGAAATAACGAACACGATGTGTTACATCATCAGGCCTGATTGAAAGGGAGAAAACAGGAGCTAATATCTATTCAATTGAGATCCCTACATACATGATGTTACATATATGTATGCCATCCCTCTTGACTTGCAGAACGTATGTGCATATGTGAAGTGAATACTTATAGGCCAAGTTTCTATTAATTTACCTTTAAACCTGGCCTTATTCTATGGCAGTCAGCCATACAATCTTTCAAGAAGATTAAATAGCAGATTAAATTGTACTATCTTGAACAAAAACGTATGAAAACAATCCATATGTTTGTATCTGCTAGTACAGCAAATACTCCCTTTACCCTTTTCATATACAGCAATATACATTCATGTACCGTAAAATGTTTCATTCACAAGAAGCAAACAAGTAAAATGAAAGATTTTGAGTGGTTGTAACAAGGAATGAACCAAGACCTTTTCGCATCCTTGTTTGCTCTGGAGAGGAGAGCCTTTCTCTCCAGTTGTGTTGCGGTTTAAGAGATTACCAAAAACTATGCTTATTATTATTTGTTGATGCCCATAAAAGTACAAAAGATGCTCACTTTACATGTTGCGCAACAACTCCTGCAGTAATTAAAGGATTTCCGCCCTTCCACCTGTGTTAACTCACAGTATACTAGATACACGCATGAAAGTACACAAGAGGATTTTCTGGAGCATGCATAAAACTTCAGCGTAGCAAAAGTAGCGCAAGGCAAGTGTGAAATGTAGAGCGATCTGTAATTAGACACTCTGCTGAGGTAATTTGTGTGTTGCAAGAACCCTACAAATATAAACCGCCAAATACACCAGGACAAAATAAAAAAAAATTTATAAAATGGAAAACATGTATACAAGTAATATATATTTATTAGTCTGATTCTGATTGGCAAAGTGGGTTGCGTAAAACTTAGGTTAGCACCGACACAGTGCTTTTATGTAGGTATTTGTTGTTGAGTTGATTTCATTCACAAATAATTTTCATTCTAGTGTAGCAATGTTTCGCGCTTGTAATTGGATTTAAACAGGCTACAAAACCTCGTAAATAATCAAAATGACCTTTATGACTGATATTTGTGGAGTTACCGATTATTTGAAGCATGAATGACCAGAGAGGCTATTATAACGAGACATGCTTGAACAAGTGGGGGAAATCCTGACCTCGAAATAATTGTTACCTTTAATCGCACGTAACCTGCCCGGGATAAGACAGTCATACGGCCTACGTACGTACAAAATGCTCCTTTTTTCTATAGAGTGTAATGACGAACTTATGTGATGTGAAAGAGTTTTCCCATATGGACGAAAAAGCAGTCATCCAAGCTGATTTGTAAGTGTTACTCAATATCAAAGTAATTACGATTGCGTTCTGATGAGTGCTAAAGACGTACGTTATTCATTTGCAATACGATGATACTGTAGATAAATCACAATTTTCCTGAAATTCCATTTTTTGTTCCAGATCATATTATTCATATTAATGGTAAAAATCACATTAAAAGTAGTAGTCAAGTATTACTTGTAATACAGTAATCTATCCGTTGAGATTTTCCTGCTAAGCGTAATCAATTACTGGATGGGAGAATCCCATTGGAGTTTTGATTGAGCTTTTTATGTTTTACGCTGCTATATGCTACATTATTCATAATTTACTATCAGGTTAAAATATCAAACATACAATGTTCGTGTTTAAGAGGTTGATTTTTCTACTTACGATTAGACAAAAAAACAAGGTATTTCGCAACTCAACTTCATATTGTGAATTTTTTATATGTAAGTCTTCTCAAGCCGAGAACTAGAATCTAGAGTTTAAACATGTATACTAAAGAGAGGGAATCAAGTTCATCATTCTCATACGCGAGAAAAAAATATTTGCAAAATTTAAATGCAAAAATATCAACCCATGCTGCTTGTCTTGCGGTTGCTGAATAACACTTGTCATTATAAACATTCTGTTTTTTGTCTTCCAACCACCACTGACAGCAAAGCAACTATCTCTCATGACTCATGATTATATCAATGTTTCACTAAATGAAATAAATTCAAGCGCTACAAAATCAGCCCCCATTATACCATACGTCAGATGGAACAAGGATTACGGAAATAAATTTTTTTTCTTACAAGTGTTGTGTAATTCGTCGCACTCCATTTACAGAATATGAAAGAAAACAAAAATTATATGTAATAAAATAATGTGTGCACCATTTTGCTACAAATTTTATAGACACTGAAAATTAGCGTGTAGACCACAAAAACACTTCCGACGTAATCATTCTGAAAACACATTTAAATTTCGACTCCACATTATTCACCAGGTTTATTTATTCTCAGAAAATGAAAAATATTTTTCATACATTTAAAAGCGTAGCGTAGTAGTTTACAAGGACAAAAAATACTGCCTTTTCCTCTGTCCAATAAACCACTCTCACCGGTTTGCTGTGAATACACTCACCATTATTCACGCATATAAAACTTTACCGGGTATTTTAGATCTTTTGGTGTCCTGGAATTTTCACGGAAAAAGCATGCTCAGACAGAACCTTAATTCATAACGTGTCATGTGTGTGGGTGCTCATTTTACTGTTGCAGGAAATGAAGTGCCACAGTGAAAACTACCAAAACTTGTGGGGATGATGACGATGATGTTTATAGTACACAGTATACCCATGCAACAGGGACAAACCCATAACTTTTAACTTAACTAGATAGGGGTTCATGTATGTCATTTATATATAAGCAATGACCTTGTAGTATTATTTCCTTGAGAAACTTGTATATACTCCGGGAATCATAATTTCATGACATGTATTTTTCTCCTGAAAAAATCAGCATACTAGACTTACTACTTACAATATGAAAAATATTGTGTAAATAATAATAAAACGTAAACCTGTAACGACTGAAAGTGGTATTTACGATGGGCATTTCCCGTATCAAGTTTTCTTGGTTGCATAGTTTGAAATAGTAAACTTCATGGCACCATTAAATCAAAAATTTTCCGGTACATAAGTAGTAAGCTGAACGCTTCGTTAGTATTTAAATATCATTTCGACGGACATAACCATGCAGTACTAACAACTATAACCGCTTTTTGCCAAGTCAAGTAAAAGGCAAGCACATAATATTCACAGGAGGTTGGATTCCTGTTCTGAAATGAGGTACATACACTGCGTGGGATGAAAACGACAGCATTTACAATTTTTATAATACCGCATTTACATTTTATTTAAAGAAGGTTCCCCGTTGCAGTGTGAGTGAATACGGATTGTATCACATCAATACCAAGAAACAGGATTCGTATAATGTAATTTTTCACGTGTATACAGTCCGTGTAGTCTGTAGTGTGTGTTTCTCCGGATTTCTTGGTGTGTTCTCGAAAAAGTTACAATTACATACGTAGTCATTTGAAAATTACGTGGTCCTCAGGTACTTATATAGAAAGTAATAATAACGTTGCAACTTGCAACGCAATGGGCACACAGGTAACTGAAAGGAAAAAGCTGATGCAGCACACGTGTGTTTGTGTAATATATGTAGCCATACTCACTTTCTGAAGAATGTTCTCCGAATAAAAAATAAGAGTACGTTATGAGTCATGAGTAATAATGCTAATTACGAAAGTCTTTAGAAGCTCTCATATTTTTTAAGTAGGCGAACAGCTAGAATTATTCCGGAGACACTTAACTGCATGATGGACAGAACAGAAAGATGAAGTCGCAGGATTAGATAGAATAGTTTGTTGACTGAGCTTACACAAGTGACAAAAAAGTGCTGACTTGACTTGCCTTGTTTTTTATAAATGGAAACTAGTTTTTCTTCTGTCTCTCGTTCGGAGGAAAAAAAACCTGTACGGTGGTGGTGGTGCAGAGTAGTTTTCATAAAAAGTTGAGAAACTCAGGAAACTTTTCAAATATCCCATTATACAAATATGATGAAAAGTGGCTTGCACAACGGAGACCTGGAAGAGTTCTCGGCAAATTTGAATTCATTGACACTATGCCATTAACAGATGTTAACTATTTTTCCCAACAGAAAACTTCGGCACATGTCTAAATTTGGAAAGGTAAAGTTTCATGTACCTTTAAGTCCTCCAACCGTCGTATTTTTGGTAGTGTTTGTAAGAACTCAAGGAAACTAATATGTAGACCTCGGCTTCATGAATGGAAAACTAGATTTTTCTGCAATCATAACGTAAAATATTACATAAGCTGAGACTACAAGAATGTTTGTTTGTTTGTCGCCTTCATTCATCATCCTAACAATAATAGAGTACCATACATTCGCATAATATATCTACATGCGTATGTAACGTAACTGTTTTACTCATCGGTAAATAGTTTTCTCATAGGATATCAAGTCATACATGAATCCCACCATATTTTGCTTGTTTTTCAATTTTTTGATTGACTAAAGCAAGTGTTCAAACACACTTTTTGCAAATTGTGGTTAACGTGACTCCCAAAACTGTTTGGGATGACGCCTCATAGCGCTGCCAGTAATGCCATGTCTCTCCTTTAAATCCTCATAAATATGTTCATGAGCATATCCCTCTATTCCATTTCTATTAGGTTTTTACGCATTTATAATTTGGCAAAATTTACTATGCTCGGGTACGTGGCTAAATCTACACGCTGCAAATACACACCACCCACTTGAATAAAAATTCCTCTCAAATGTATTAATTTTGTAATTTTAATATGAACACGTATTTTTCAGCTTTTATCAGCATTTAACAAAACATCCATATCTGTATTCAGTTTCCCACATTGAAACAAAAAATGAACATCAGTACGAATCGGCAATTTATAGCAAACTGTTGGTCTATTAGATATGTATCCTCGTCGTACCAAATAGAATATCAAAGACAGGCTGACTCTCTCTATGTTGATACTATGCCAAAGTAAATTTTATGGATGCCCACATTTCTTGAGAACTTTTCTTGGTCTCCCCGTGTATAAACAACACACATAAATGTTTAACAGAGCGATTTTGTATGGATATCTCAGCAGATCCACACAAACAATAATGTTACTAACGAAAAAGTTAAGTCCGGTGCTGATACTGCATCGTATTGTAAGATTATTTTGTGGAGCTTGTGGTTCCTCTCTGATATGTTTATCATACAACAAGTAATACACACACATACACTGAGTAATAGTAATAATCCGTACTTGAGGTGCAGCAGCATCATCATCTAGTAAAACGAGTATCAAGACAAAGAATGTCTTTCTACCTACTCACCAGTGTTTATGCGAACATAGGCACTGAATTCCGCATCACTAAAGCAAACGGCTTTTTTCGGTGAAAGTAAGGTCTAGTACGCGAGAGCACGCCAACAAATACTAGCATAATATCACTCGTCAAGTCACCACTACTACGACTGCCGCTGTTGGTTTTGCATTCATCTTGTAGACTTTTTACCTCAGCGATTGTCCTGTCTGGGGTATCTTGCTTCCAAGCTCCCTGGCTCAGTCAAGTTGAGCAAGTCCTGAGAAACGGATGGTGGAGTAGTATATTGGGAAGACGAAATAAAGGTTGTGGCAGCAGCAAGATTGTTGCAGTAGACGTATATAATTTATAGCGCAAGGAGCAATCTTCACGCTTTTACAACCGCATTGTGCCAGGGAAATCATCAAAAACTCAATCATGTGTTTGTAAAGCTGGCCCATTGTTCTTCACCGTGCACCAGCGGCAACGCAGTAAAACCCGTAAAATGTTTATAGGTTCTACATTGATTGCTCGAATAACAAAACTTTTTCCCTTCTTAAAAGAAACCGACAGATGGACCGAAAACGAGAGTGTTTAAGAAACTTTTCCTCTCTAAATCGTCTATTCATAACATATTGTCTTTCCACCAGCCGACCTCCGAGGGAAACAAATCCTCTGTGGAAACTATACATAAAAATCAATTAGGCAGTCGCTATTTGGTACAGTGATATGTGATCAGAGAAACCAAAATAGTACAAACGTGCATCTGTGACATGTGACACGGATAATAAATATTATTACATAACCTTTAAATATTTCATGTTTCCCCGGTTCATCAATATTAATACGAGATGGTTGTGCTTTTTTACGTTGTATTGTGCTACGACTGACAATAGAAAAAATCCTGCTATCATAGTCTGTGATCAATTTTATGTGAGTGTGTTGTTACATGCAAGACTTGTACCTATTGGTACAGTTCATTGTTCGTGAACTGCACAATAATGCAAACAGAGAAGATTTGCATACTATTCCCCAATAATGGTATCCCGATGAGCATCGCCATCTCCTCGATGACATGACACGATCACGGTCATTATAATTTTAGCTGCTGTTTTTTGTGAGTGAATTTTGTTCATTCCACGAAACACTTGCCAGAGCCAATGTGAATAAATGTCACAGCAAATCTCATGGTACACCCATTTTATTGCTGTTGGAACCATTACCGTACAGATAAGCACGTTTGTACGTTGAGCGGTATCAATGTGAATAAGCACAAAAGTACAATGTACATACTAAAAAAGGATCATAATAATATGCATTTAGAGTAAACTCCGATATTGTTGTTATTCTTGGCTGCTGTTGTTTGCTGTTACAAGCAAACACTGTCTGTGTTTGTGTGTGGTAGTTTGATGGTTGATGGCTCGGAGGAGTGCAGTTTTGGAATTGGATTACACGCTTGAATTACTTTACAATAGACTCAATTTATACTGTACTGCGTGCATAGAGTAGACAGCAGTAGGAGCAGTACTTAGTGTCACGATTATTTATTCATTTTGGTAAATTCAGTGAATAATGTGGAGACGGTTTTTTCAATAAAACTTATGCTTTGGTAATAATAACCCGTGATCTCATTCCACTTAAAAAACAAATTAAAGCTTCTGGCAGATTTGTTTGGACATTTTGGTTTTTAAAAAAAAACTTGTAATTTGACGACAAATGCAATGCGATCGGCAGTTTCATCAAACATCGAGTGTATCCCTGTTACAATTGGGAAAATGCAGATGATTATAGGGACAGTAGAGAGGAAGGACGGAAATTTGTTGGTACGATATGTGGAAACGTTATAAGATTGGTCAGGATATAAAGTTACTACTAGTGCTGTTTCAGAAATGACCAACGTTTATATTTCTGTATTTTGCAGGGTAGGGTGACATTAAGAGCAAAATGTTCGTCATGTAGAATTCAGAAATGTGAAGTAAATCTACACTGAAGAAATACGCAAAGGAAAATAATAAGAGAAAATGGGAGATGCTCAAGGATCAAAAGTTTTCGAGGTCTCCAGAGAAGTAACTAATTGGACTATACCGGAGATAGGGGGGATGGCCAGTGATGTGCTGGATTACAGCACGGAGAGTTACTGGACGCCGTATTCCTCGTCGACAGGAGAAAATTCCAGTTTTAATAACAGCTCACTGGAAGCTGGTAATAAAACGACGACAGTGACCAGAGATGAGGAACTCGCAAAAGTTGAAATGGCTGTGCTGGCCCTCATATTTATCCTTACAGTTCTTGGCAACTGTGTCGTTCTGCTTGGAATATTCTTCCGGAGGCAGAAGATGACAAGAATGTATTACTTTATCCTACATCTTTCCGTGGCCGACCTAATCACCGCATTTTTCAACGTGCTAACACAACTTTTCTGGGAAATAACGTATCGGTTTCAAGGTGGGAATTGGCTGTGTAAGTTTGTAAAATATACCCAGATTCTGGGACCATACTCCTCCTCCTATGTACTCGTAATGACGGCACTTGACAGGTACCAGGCCATTTGTTACCCTTTGAGTAATTGTTCATGGACAGCGAGAAGATCCAAAGTCATGCTAGGAGCCGCTTGGGCCATATCCGTACTGTGCTGCTTGCCCCAAATTTTCATATTCAGCTATCGCCCCGTTGAACCTCCAACAATACCGCAAGAATATGATTGTTGGGCCACTTTTCCCGAAGTTTGGGGAGCGAAAGCATATGTTACATGGTATTCTATCACCGTTTTCATTATTCCTCTCGTCATTCTCGTGTTTGCGTACAGCTGCATTACCCGAGCCATTTGGATAAATTTTAACATGAAGGCAGCCGGCCGCAACCACGATAACTACGAGCGACGGATGACACGACAGGACTCGGATGACGGAGATGCTCCTTCCAATTCCAATTACGAGCACAGTCAGGACGAATCTGTGTTTCAGAGAGACAGTAGACTTTCCCTTCGTGCAAATGCTAGTCACTCAATTTCCGAAAACTTACAAAGCAAAAAATCCAATATCAACCTATATAATCCCTCCAGACGTTTTCTCCCAGCTATCAAATCGACGTCCACTTCTTCAGCCTCTGGTGGTACTACAGATAGTGGAAATGAGTCAGCACGAAGAAATAAATGTAGAGAATTCAACAACAGGAGCGTGAATAACAGAATAACGGGCAGAACGTCAACATCTTCCTCTTGTAACACTCAATCAAGTACACTTTCCCCATCCTTAAGTGGTCGTCGTTTGTCTGCATTTGAAGATAAAAGCGGAGAACGAAATAAAAATTCTATATGCTACACCAGTCAAAAGATGTTTGGATCGGGTAGCGGGGTAGGAGCGGAATCAGGCTTTACCGAACGACCGGACGCGGAACAGCTGCAGCTCATTCCAACGGAAGTTGAAAGAAATAAGCTCTGCCATCACGCAACAACTTTTGGTGGTATCACGTCGGCAGTAACTCTGTCAACAACGGGAGTTTGTCATTCCTGCGCCAAAAATGATTTAGACGGTAATAATGGGCCAGACAGTGCCCATCGCATGAAAAATGGAAGTGTCAAATTCTCTGGAGCATCATCCGATGCTTGCCGCCATGGATGTTTCGGCAAACACTGTAACTATTGCCACTTGCCTCAAGACGGAGCAGAGGTGGCACTGAGTGGTGCAAATTCCAAGGAAGGGACGGCAGGTTCCAGTATTGCGGTGTTAAACAGCGCCATGAAAACTGAGATAGAGGTCGGTGACAAACTTTTAAATGAAAACAGCCTTACCTCGTCTCTCTCTGGTAAAAATCGTGACAAGGATCAGAATCAAAGTTATCGCTTCTCGGGGAAATCAAGTTCTCGCCATTTACTCCTTCCTATCAAGAACCGCTTTTCAAGAAAGGGTCAGCAGAGCAGGAATGGAAGCACCAGTGGAAACAATCAAAATGGGAAACAGAGCACGAAATCGGTAACGGCTACCTATGTGGACCAACAGCCTAGAACACATTCCGTGAAAGGGATTTCACGAGCTAAAATAAAAACTATTAAACTGACCGTTACCATAATCTGTTGCTACATTTTCTGCTCATCCCCTTTTATCGCTGCTCAGCTGTGGTACGTATACGATCCCAATGCCTACAACAGTTCCTTCTTTAAAGGTAATCAATCAATATGATTTTTGTTGCCCAACAAACATACTTACACACATATTGTAAGATGCCATTGTCATACAATACCAGAAAAATGGGTGCTTACTACATCGTGTGGGATCATGACCACAAAGACCTAAAAAAANAAGACCTAAAAAAACTTTATGACATTCCTGAATGCCATCGGAGCAAAGACAAAAAGGCGTGTACCTTGCTTGGCTGAACATAATGCGATGATGAAAATATATGCACATATATTTAAGTACGGTTGAAGGAGCATTCTCGTTGGAACAGCTTTTTTTCGAAAATAGTCGTATGACAAACGGACTAGGGTTCATTACAGCAAACCAGAATCGCTCATGCATGATGCAAACATGTGCCCTCGCTTGGCGAATTCATTGTTTGTTTTTGAAACTATCCATCATTCGGGCTTTAGCGATGCAGCCACATAATAATAGTCATTGTTATCATGTTGTTTACGTCAAAGTCTGTCTGAAGGCTGATTTTGTAAACTCATCATGGCAAGGCGTAACGATTTGTGGTCTGGAGTTTAATAATGTGAACTAGCATAGATATTTGATATAATATATATGACTTTATCTGTTGCTCCCCATCATCTAAGCCGTTCCTTGGAGAGTATGTATTTTTCGGTTTTCCTGTTTTCCAACGAAGTACTTAAATTGTATAGGCAGGCTGTCCATGAAAGAATGATGGATGGTTCAATTTTGCGTTTGCTCAGTGAGAAACTTTCCCATTTTCTAGCCAAAAAATTGTGTTCTGGAATAAAACAATGTACGCCTTTTAAAACTTCTTACGTTTACATTCGCAATACTCTCCCCGGTAATAACTTATGCTGGTTCGAGAAATCTTACCGTTATTTTATCCACTGTCACTTGAAGTTCATAACATGTTTCCAAAACGTAATATATTTTAAAATAAAACCTACACCATCAGCCTTCAACATTGTGACGTGCAACGTCACGATTAAATAACATAGTTAAAGTCGATTATAAACAAAGGCAATAGTCAATAGGAATGCGAACACAAAAAGGGCCCAGGAAGGAAATGGGTGACAAGTGACAACTCTAAATTAATAAAAAACGTTTTTAAGTGTAAATAATAGACCAAAGCCTATCGTCACTAAGCGCGCATTAAATACCCACAGTGTGGTAATTCTCTTTCGACACGTGTATCAGGAGGATACATGCAAACACGTGTAACCAGTTTGTGGAGATATGTGTTGGATATAAAACATTTCCCCCATTTATTCTCCAAATGAACTGCTTCTATTTACTACAGTAGGTGCTTGATTGTCAAGCCAAGTTATTTACCCAGCAGAATCCAGAAAGACCAGAAACGGCTAGAAAAGACTAACAACAGATGCAAGCAAGAAGAATGAATGCAATTTATCTCAGAGAACGAGGAATTTAAATAGTTTCAGTGGAGTGGATTTTCTTCCTCAGAGCAGATCTTTTATTTTCCCAACTCGTAAAAACGGTTTAGGCAACAGTACGACACACTGGTGACATTTCTACGTGACACGACTACATTAATACGATATCTTATTATTATAGTGTACCTCGGTGGAGGAGCATGAGCTTACGTTGATGCGACAACGACAACATGCACTTCCTATTTTGTCTTTCTTTAGCAGTCTCTCTTGCGGCAGTGCAATTTATACATGCCGCTTACAGCTAGTGATCATCCAGTACTCAATCTTAGCAAACCTACTGCATATTAAGCTCAACATTTTCCGCATTTTGTCAATGCAGTAGAGATAAAGTTTAACTAGGGTTTGCACTGCCGAATGGGTTGAGTCGGATGATGGTACTTCAGATCCACAGGCTCCGGCAATTGAAAAATCATTTCATCCATCGTGCACTCGTTGTTGTCATGTTGTAATGTACATACCGTTCCCGAAAATTTTCCCATGCATACAGCAAAAATCGTGGCCCTGTAAGTCCTACTCTGAGTACTCGTAAAGCATTTCATTATTTCATGACTCAACTCAACGTCGCAAAGCGTATATGCAATTTTGTCCTCTCAAGGTTTCTAAACCATCTAACTTGAATGACAGAATTTCCCAAAATCATTAAGTATTAACTGTTTTGTGTGAAATAATGTCCACTATTGTACATTATACCATAAATAGAAAGAGGACAAATGTGTCGGCGTGTTCAAAAGCTTGGCATTGAGTACCATCGAATAGAACACAATGATATGCACATATGTATGTGTATGAGTTTCATTGAATATAGTTTATAGAGATGTCTACAACAACAAAAGTAGCGTTGTCACTTTACTCTGCTAGGAAAGTACTAGACAGCCACAAGTTATAATGGAAGAGTTCTAAACTTAACATATTTTTACGGGTAACATTCGGTGAACATAGAAATAATTCAGTCCTTTTATGTAGATATATGTTACGTTTCCAATTTACTTTGTAATTCTATCCCAGGTTTCAAAAGGACATTCTCGCGACATGATAATCCCATTGAAGATTCGAGTGCATTTCTTCATTTGATTGTTCTTTACTTTCACTCCTGCTTCCACAAAGCATTATATATAGAGTGAAGCATACGGAGAAGTGACGATGACACCGTGCTAACTCACAATCAGTACCAATTTCACTTTTGCAAGTATAGCAGCTGCTGTGAAAGCCGCTGGTGCTCGTCTTTGTTTAAGATAGAAAGACAGATCAGATCAGACGTGTTGCGGAATATAAGTGGATCGCTCCATGGAGCGTTTTGTCATTTCAACGATTCTCTAGGGTTTGATGTGAAAGGAAAATACTCCAATATCATACCCCATACGTGAAGAATAAAAGGAAAAGTATAGAAGTTTGAGCACTTCATTTCAAAAGATTCAAGCACCATACGTACTTCATCTTAGACTGGTATATCTACAATCTACATATAAATCTATTGTATACAAGAGAAGGGCAAATAAAAGAAGGAAGTACCTATAAGACATACGTCACAGGGAAATAATAGCTAGAACAAAAAACACTGCATTCTAACTCGTTAGAGAAAATGGCTTCGTTGTATCAACAGCCAGTTGCGACACGTGAAAATCCTGATAAATTACCATTCTGTCCTTAAAAAGTTTTGCATTATGTCTTTTCCAAGTTTGCATAAAGATTTGTTGATTTTAGACCGCTTTCATAAACATTCGTCCGAGAAAGTCAAATTTACTTTTTCCTCGTTACTAAAATTCCATGTTAATATTTACTTACACGCTTTCTTTGCTATATAGTCTTATTAACCAACCAATCATGCATTTAATTATGTCCCAATTCTGCGGAAATAGGAGATGGCTACCAATTAAAAAAGTATAAAAAAAATCCCCAGCGTTCTCTGGGGTAAACTAAAAACATGCTACCAATGTCAAGCATTTGCTGTTTTCTTGTAATTCACTATCAAAGAGAGAATTAAAAGTTCGTTGGTACCTAAAACATGACCTTGGAGGAAAATACAAACATGCTACTGTAGTAAATTCTGGCATTTTCTATCGGGTAACGTTGTTGACAGATTCAATCTATTTCAATGATATTAATTTTGCGTCTGCTATAGAAAAGGATTTGGCTGGTAACCGAAAAGAAAAGATTAGAAGAGAGATTGAAAAGATTAGAAGACTGTAATACTTGCTTTGAGTTTTTCCTGTCCAGTAATTAAGTTACCAAATAAAAAGGGAATAACGCTCTGCTACATGAATTAAAATTCATAACATTTTTGCACGTAGTACTAGTACAATATGGTCTGGGAAGCGAAGGTCAACATCCCCGACGGCCAAATGAATGCAAGTCGTAGAAAATAGCTTTTGCTGGCTGAATATCAATCAGTTTGTGAGATGAAGTCAAGAGATTCTTGTATCACGTACATTAATCGACATGCACCACCAGTGCATAAAGTATGTTACTGTAAACACCAAAATATTTTCTCTCTTGTTGTTTTTTGAGAGCTACTGGCCATTACTCGAAACTCTCTAAAAAGTTTCAGAGTATTTGTCTAGTTAGGTATCTCATCAAACTTTCCCTCCTACCTCATTCTTCTTCAATTAGGTAAATGATTTGTCATTGGAAGCACACAAGATGTTACAGAAAACGGAACTCTTCAAACATTGCCATCATACATCATCTTCATATCCATCTGGAATACCTTCCTGGTTAAAACAACCAAAAGTTAGTTTTTCCATATACGCCCTCACCTTTTCCGCTAGGTTTTTGTGTATTTTCGTTTCGTGCACGAGAAAGCTGTAAGTATAAAAGAGTAGGTGGGCATATATATTAAGTAAACGTTTACTTAGATGATGGGTTGAAAAGTTCCTCACCTCTGTGTTCTTCTTAAACCATTCTGTTGATATTTCATTTTTCATCTTATTCGCTCACGCGGTCATGGTACGTCAGAACCAGATCACGAGAGCAGCATACTTGGTTTAATGGAATGAGATATCTTAGTCTGGAAATACGCTCATGTTTGCCTTTTGTAAAATCTGTAAACGCGTTGGTTTGGCAAGTTCTCCGACATCACTGAAAACTTTGAAGTATGTATGAGTAAGGGTACATTATTGTCTGTACTGTTGATCCAGTGTACATTTAAATATTTGTCCAGGAGAAATATAGAGGTTTGGTTTTCGTGCTTGGCTTCATTGTGTACTTAAGTATTTGTAATAATCCGTCAACCGACATCTTCCAAAGTAACTGGGGCATGTCATGGGCACTATCACGCATTGCAGATCTTAAACTCACGCCTTCTTCTGGCTAACTGACAGATGTACCAGTCACTCGGGAATGAATAAAGTCATGTACAAGTTTGGTTACTTCAGTAATTTTTAAATAAATGAAGTTGTCAAATTTTGCCGAGCTTGTACCACAGAGAAAGGCTGAAAGGGATGATGAAAGGTTTGATAGAAAGCATGTTAGTAAAGGCATTGAAACTAAAGACTGAAACTCTTCCCAAAATTGATAAATAAACTTTATCAACCAAAAACACGTCGCAGTAGCGGGGTTGCAGTTACAAGAAGTAAAAATAAGTTTACTGTGGACACGCGTGTATTTGTTATCATTACACCGCTCATGTGGCACTTATAATATCACTAGCATCATCGATTTTAATATGGTCGCCGTTTTTTCAAGGTTTCATTGTAGTCATAATTGCACGTTGTAATAATAGCTTCAAGCGTTAATGGACTGTAATGTAATGATGATGAAATTATCTGTATTTTCTAACTTGTATTTTTTTTACTCCGCAGGACCAACCTTCACCATTCTGACTCTGTTGGCTTCACTCAATTCCTGTGTTAATCCGTACATTTTTCTTTTCTTCAATCCAAACCTTTTACAAAACTGCTTTCACGGAATACTCCGGCCCAAATTTCCAGGACGTCGGTTTAACGGATCCCCCATGTCTCGTACATTGTCGCAGAGTAAAAAGGCTCAAATGGGTGTAGTTGGCAAAAATTCCGGACGATTTGGTAGTAGTTCTGCGGGTGGTGGTAACATTGACATGCGTCGGGGGCACGCAGGCTCCCGGTCGAGTCATCACTCAGCAGGTGAAGGATCTTTACATCAGCAACACAGCTTTTCATCCACAAATCGATCCTCCCTTGTAATGAGAGAAAGCGAGGCATCCAGATCCCAGCACCAACTTTCTGCTAATAATGGCTCCGAAACTGGATACCTGGAAAAACTCCCCGAAAGAAATGAAAACTCATGTACCGTCGTTGAACTAGTTGACTCCTCGCCACCTCTAAGAAAATCCTCCCCCAGTTTACACACCAACAGTTCCACCAACAAACAGGACACCTGCCCACCTCTAGGAAATCAACAGTGTCGAATGGAAACAGCTTTGATAGGACCTACAGGCCATGTCAACAGCACCAGTACACTTATCACGTAAAGGTGAAGTACTAAGAAACATGTATACTTTACAACATAGAGTACCGTAATGACGTAGATAATAAAATATATATACCTACCTACAAAATACGTAAGAAAAAGTACCTACAATTGATGATATCTCATGTTACCCCATACCAACACTTATAAATATCTAAGCTACTTTCTTCTGTTTTTTTATCATGTCATAAACATGAACGAATAGTCGTTGTTTTATTTTATATTTTGTAGTAATTTCCTTTCTTTACTTTATAGTATTAGTTCAATACTCTGTGGTGGAGTGGTGTGGGTTGAATGAGAACGACGTAAATGGTGACAATTTCTGGAAGAAGTCGATTATGTAGTGAATGAGTTTTTTCGAGAAAAAAAGCTTACCAAGAGAAAATGTAATTTATTTTCGTACCATATAATCGCGTTTTGTACCATGTTGTTTTATGTCGTGTTTAAGGCCCAAGTTGACTCAGATATGTAGTGATTGGCATATTATTTTGTGTATAGACTTGTTTATTCGACGATTTGCGAGTTCCTTACAACAATAGCCACCGCAGGAATTGTTGTGCGTATGTACCGTCTAAAATTATATATCATTTTTATCATTTTTATGTGCATTTACGAATACTGAATAGTACCTTAGTACCTATATATGTATATATTATGTGTATCAACATTTTATTAGAATTTGAGATACTACACACGAAGGGAAATAAAATTCACGTCTAAAAGTTCAATATTGAGTTTAAAAGTAGTGCTGTTGTATATGTGCCGTTTTCGAACAGTTATTGTCTCTCTTTCTTCCTTTCATATTGTTAACACTGCGCCTCTGTTTACAGCTTTTGTTGTGTACCGTGTATCGCATGAATGAAATCAAAGGAGAAATGTGGAATTGAAAATTGATTGCTGTCACTACAATGTATAAAAAAAGAACCAGTTTGCGTAGTGTTGTTTTTTCTTCAGAGGATGAGACTCGTAAAAAGTGAGAAAGTGTGATGATGTGTCTCCTAACAGGTATAAACAGCAGTAAATAGGAAACACATATTTGGTTTTATGACTATTTACGTCTGACTGACGATTACATAGCGACTGTAGACCTTTATAATGAAGGTTGTTCCAATGTTCCTCTCTCACTTTAGATATATGCTTACTATTACAGTAAAATATAAACATAACCTACCTAGGACATTTATTTGGCGTGTTCTATTGTGAACATTACGTAACTATTACGGTATTCAAGTCGTCTATGAAGAACTGACTGATTATTGTGGTCGATAGAAAGTCGGGGAAATCATGACTTTGGTAGTTGGTTGGTACAATATATATACTATAATATCATATATTTATAGTACAAGGCCATTCTTAATTTTCGCAACACCTTTTTGCTTTATAGGAAAACCAACTAGCCTACTTAACTTGGTACTTTCTGAGACGAACGATATGTGAAAAACTCATCAGTATCAGTATATATAGTATTTAGAAACCTACCTATGTACCAAAATGTTAGTACGACACGACGTAGTTTATTAAATTTTGGAGAGCATTTGAGAATCTAGGATAGTATCGGCTATTTTTACTGACACTACTACTACTACAATTATTGTACTATGAAAATAGCAAGGCTGATGGCTAATAAGTCGCAACACCATAACTCCTAACGGGGGACAAAATTCCATTTATTTCGGCTCACTTCGTTTTTACAACCCCTGCTAACATTTGTTGTTTTGATGTCTGCTTTTTGACGACTTTGAAATACTGTAATTAAAAGTTTTTTTTTTCTCGTCATGATAATGTCAACGGCGACAAATATGTATGGTACCACCATAAATACAATGACTCTCATCAGTAGAGTGACTTCAGTACATCGTCAGTACGAGTACATAACATAGAACAAAATTAGCTATTAAGAGTGCATATTGTTTTAGTAAACAGTGTAGGGAAAACATATACTATATATTTTATCAGTGTTCATTAATTTTTTATATACGTGTAAAATGGGGCTGTGCGATTTCCTTGCATGTATTATTTTAATTATAACCTAAGAATGCATAAAAATCGTAAATATTACAATAAAATAGCGTGTAACGTCCATAGCAGGAAGTGTAGTATCATGTGACGTCTGTTCCAAAAATTCAGCTTGGATGGAAAGTACCCTCTTTTGTATGAAAATACGCATACATTGAAAGTTGAAAGTGTTTCCAAACTACCCAAAACTATTGAAATTTAGTGTAGGCGCATAACAGGGCGGACTGGAGTGCTATATTTCACGGAAGCCAATGTCTAGTAAACATGAAATTGAAAGATATGGTAGCGACAGTTTTGGTGTAAAATTGGTACAACTTGTCATTTTTACAAAATTGAGTCTTTTCATATCTATTATTGTCCTCTTGTCGCTTTCCAACGACAGCGTAATCCATTCACCATGTTCACTTTATGACTAATATGACAGAAAAGGTGAAAGTCCTGGAATAAGAATCCCAACATACTTGCCTGTGCGTGACAATAGGTTATAATGTTGATTTATTTACGACTATTCTCAAAATAAGTATACATGTTTACATTTAGACTCAAATGGAACGGGGTATTGTGAATGTGAATGAAGAAAAAATTGAAAGAAAACTGCTCACTGTATGTATTCCTTGCAATCTAGACAGCATTTAATTAAAATGATCATCATAGCTTTCCAACACGTCTATTGGATTTGCAAAGGACTACATAGCATTGTACGGAACAAAGATACACGCGCAACCTACACACGCTCAAATACAGTTCGTTCAAATATACCCTTCCTGTTCCGATTATCACAAAAGTAGACAGGAAATGATTTATGTGTAGCTGGTTTATGAACAATTCATGCCGTGCTATTAGACAAGTTTCGTCAAGAATATGGCTTAGATCTGTGGATAACTCCATCCAGTTCATTTTGACTCCCTACTAACTAGTGGCACTGTTTTATAGCTTTCTTTTTGATTGATGGCAAATTTTTATTTTGCAAGTTGTATCGAGTAGAGTACAAACGTTAGTTAGGACTTTTCTGTCGAACAAAACATTACAAACGTACACTCACACGAGTCACACGTTTCAGTTTCTGTCTTCTGTTATAAAGTATGATCATGACTCATGACCAATGAAAAACATTGTATACGTGACGGAAGTCAGATACAAGTTTGTTGCTTTCCCTGTTTTTCTGTTAAAATATCAAAGAAAACCGTAGACCACAACAACTGAAGAAGAACGGTAACGTTTTCTGAAAATAAACCCCTTTTATTGTTATGTAGACTTTAATTTTAGGAACGAGAAGTGGGTAAACACACTGAAAAAAACTCCAATTAGTTTGTCAATTTTCCACGTAATATTCTAGCTTTCATAGCTTTCACATGCATTCCGTATACTATTAGCATTTTACGATGCTTTTTTTTTATCTCAGTGCACGATGCAACATTCAACATTCACAGTTTCCATTTCCTACATAAATTGTAAACGTACAACATTATAAAGTTGTACCTAGTTGAGTATTATCATTTTATCATCCATATAATATATATTGAACAAAGAACTCTTCTGTTCCAAATGTAGAGGCGTTCTTAAATGGTAGGAAATATTTCAAGCGAAATGTAGCATCCCAAAGACACTGCAAAGAAAATGAAACTGACACGAGAAAGAGTCGTAAAATGTGAGAGTTTCACCTGCTGTCGTCTGTGTGTTTTTATAGATAAAGTGATATACCATCAGAAGATACATTGGATTGGATGTGTACTATATAGTACATATCTACATAATATTAGATAGGATAGCTGTCCTTCTTATTTACCTACTATGTGAAATAATGTCACAGCAGCAATAGGTATGTAGGGAATGAGGGTTGCAAAAAAGTCCCAAACGGAATTTTCACATTGAAGCTTTCTCTTTAAAGTATTATTAGACTTTCACTATGACGTTGGTTTGCTTCTGCTTGACTGGCAGGAAGGTTAGGTTGTAATTTTACTTGTAGTACACAGAATATCGAGTGCCATCCCACTTCTTTCTACGCGAAAATCTTGACTTCAGTCTGGGACCTTAATCGTTAACTCTGCTGGTATCATTTTTGTTACCGAATAATAATTTGAAAGTGATAACTACCTACCTATTCAATTTGGAAGTAAACACTATAATAA
>JAHZNB010006550.1:0-19138 GCA_027744295.1 Callyntrura guangdongensis
TATATGAATTTAAATCACCTGAACAGAGATGCAGCCTTTGTGGACTGTGAGTAGGCATACAATTCAATAATAAATGAATAAATTTCGATGGTGGTCTGATTGCGCTTTTTAAAAAAGTATTTATGTCAGCCTGTGCGAACACCTTTGCAACGGCGGGCTTTTCATCGTGTGCTTAAAGGAAGTATAAAGTGACAAGTACGTTGAAGATAATTGCTATGAAATTGTAATTAATGCTCTGCAGGCAGGTAATTCTTTCCTTTTCTTTTGACGTACGAAAAAATGCTCGTCAAATCTGACGTTACCAGCAGCTTGTTCATGGCCTTTAAATGTGCGCTTCTTTGATTCGCATTCTTCAATAAGATTATAGGTATGCATATTTTTTGTGCACTTAAGTAGGAACTGCTTCAATGGAATAATTTTGCCAACAACCAAAATCAGGCCGGTACGGTAGTGCTATTCAGTTTAAAAAAAATAGTGAATATATTCACAGCCCAGCACATTTTAAAGAACCGAGTCAAGGTTAGGAATTAGATACAAAGAGGTAATAGTTTAAGGCAGAAATGAAGAGTAAAGCATTTCATTACCAACTCACTGTACGTCAATGCATTGATCAGATTTTGCGACATATTGAAACCTTGCACAATAGCCATAAAAATGCATTAATGAATATGCCATTATTTCCCTCTCCTCTTTTTATGAAATTTGCGGCATTACCTTTTCAAAAATGTAACATATTTACTCAATTAAGCAATCAAAGCTGTATATATGTAGTAAATTTCACAATTTTTATACTAAAGTGTCGAATGACAGTTATAGTGTTTAATATCTTGTATTTTTTTCTTTTAATTTCAGATGCGTGATCCATCGTCCGGTTCGTCCGGAGGACCTCCTCTGCTTAACAGAGTTCACGCCTCTGTCACGACAGAACATGGAGAAACCCCGGAGAAGGCTTCGCCATCAAATAGTTTTGAAACTTCTGCAACCCCAGTCACAAAGCACCGTCAATGTCAATTAGTTACTTTTAGCAGCACATCTACCATGACTCCTAGTAGAATAGTAACGTTAGCTCTTCTAGTCCTGTGTTCATTTCTTGTCGATTCCGCCTCCGCTGCGGAAAAGCGTGTTGTGTGTTACTACACAAATTGGTCTGCCTATAGACAAGGACCTGCTAAATTCCTTCCTGACAACATTAATCCCTATTTGTGTACTCATTTGGTTTACGCGTTTGGGGGCTTGACGTCTGATTCTGGAATCAAGCCTTTTGACAAATACCAGGATATTGACAAGGGTAAGTATTCTACCTTGCAGACATTTTTATGTAATCGGATGAAACCAATTTGACGCAGCACAGATCATTATATATATAATTTCTTATCATCATCATCAAATGTATTTTTCTTCCTAAGGTGGATACACAAAATTCAATGGATTGAAAACCTATAACAAAGCCCTGAAGACACTGATCGCTATTGGTGGTTGGAACGAAGGATCCAGGAGGTTTTCCAACCTAGTGGCAAACAGTGAAAGTCGAAAGACCTTCATCAAGCATGCCATCAGATTTTTGAGACAGAATCACTTTGACGGATTAGACTTGGATTGGGAATACCCTGCATCTAGAGAAGGTGGTGTTCCTGAAGATAAAAAGAATTATGCCCTGTATATCAAGGTAATTTTCAACATTTTTTTCATACATTTTTTTGTACAGGGTGAGCTCGTTATTGCTCTCCCCCTCGGGTGCTCAATTTCATCCCAAAATAAAATCAGTAGGTAAGGTATTAAGTTCTCTGCATTCCTGTATCTTGCCTGAAGCTCTTGGTAGGCTCTTGTTTATAGGAGTGCGTTGTTGTGCGTATCCAGCGGAAGAAATTTTTGTCTGTTGAATTAAATAATCTATAGTGTAACAGTGTGACCGTGAATGTCACATGTAGCGCATTGTCCTTTGTTATCAATCCAAACATGATGATGATTACGCATAATAATACTCCTATTATGTTCCCCACAGAATCATTGTGTACAAAACTAGACATGTAAAATCACTTTTCTGTTTTTGCTCAAAGAACTGTCCCGCAGCTATAATTATTACAAACCTCGTGTGATAAACAAAATAACCATGAAGTTTTGCCATTTGGTTTATGGGTTCAACGCATTTTTTCTTGTGTTCTTTGCGTTAAGAATAGAATGACTGTGTATTTACAGTGATGCAAACCCACAACAAAAGCATTTTTATGAACTTCACGATGAGTTATAATGTTAAAAACGAAATTCTTGAAATGTTATTAGTACAAGTGCAAATGTTGCGTTAAGAATGCCGAATGCATATACATATATCGCTCCTTAGGTATGGAGACGGTGACGGTTATATAAGTAGTAGTGATGTAGAAACTGTGAGAAACCTTAACCTGAGATTAAGAAAGTTCAGCCAAGAACAAAAGCCATCAAAGTTGTAGTTTACTATTGCCTTCGTAATCATTCTCTGAAGTGGGGTTATCTTTCTATTGGTAGCATATTACATTGCTGCTGACTGACTGCAACGTGCTAAGCACTAAGCACTGTCATTTGTACCACAGGCTTCAATAAACAAAATAATTGAAAATATGCCGTGTGGTGTTAGTACGACCATTTGCAGAGTTCAAAACAAAAATTCACGTACACAAAAACCTGAGAAAATGTGACTTCCCTTTACGGGGGTTAAAAGTACAAAGTTAAAGTTTAACATAATAATATAATTTTTTGTCATTACTCATAAAAAATTATGTTTGTATATCCTCCGTTTGGGAGACGACACGTATTTCTAACACACACCAACGAAATAAAAGTGTGTTTTTGTAGGCTGTGCTAACAATAACAATATTTTTTTTAAGTAATGAGTACTGACAGTGAGTAAATGACTAAATGCAAACCGTGTTATGTTTATGTTTACAATAAAAAGGAAAATATTTCTTGTAAGATGAAATGATGATATGTAACCTTCTTACCTCCACCTTAAATTGCAACTGCATTTTTTGTATTATATTCTCATCCTTTCAATACACTTCAAACTTGGTTGTGATTTGTGATTTCTTATTGTATTGTGTTGATGAGTTATTTTTATTATGTGAATGACACGCACATGTGTGAGTATTCAAACTCATGGCCACTTAAATATATTGTCAAAGACATTTTTTTAACCAGCACACGTTACTGACAAAAAATATTACGAGCAGGAGCAATGTCTATCATCATAAAGCATTTCATAAAGTCTTGATATTTTCCCATGAAAAGTATTTCATGAACGGGGAACGAATACCACCTCGTTTTTTACGTAATCGTGTATACCACATATCGATGTGTGACACATACAAGAAAAATTTTGTATGCAAATATTCTTCAAATTTTGTGTAGATTTGTCGTGCAGTGCATCCGTAAAAACAGGAACATTTTTCATTTTTTTAATCAGAGTTGAATGGCAGAGAGGTTTGTAACAGGACATTATTCTATGCCTTTTGGCCTCCTATCGTTATCAGGAGTCTGTAATTATGGGAATGTTTCTCGTCTACAAAATCAAGACCAAGCTTGCTAGGCAGAAAAGTCCATTCCATGAAATGTACGAATATCTGTGTCTTACATATCTTGTACACACGTCCACCTTACTTAGGGCGGGATGATCACTGTTTTATGACATATAAACAGTGCATAGTATCATGTAGTAATTACACTTTATAAAAATATGCATATAGAAAAAATTGCTCTTAAGACCTCAAGCATGGTTATATTATGTTCGACAACACGTCATGTAAGTCACAATTAGATTGCCATCACTTTTACTTTTTACCTGCAACATATGTCACACACACATCATATTGTTAGTGACATTAAGAACACACTGAAACAACGACGTTTGGTTGCTGAAATTGAAAAAAGTAAGCAAATATGTTTTCTTGCTAATTATTTTTCATTTTAGTGGTAAAAATATGAACACTTTGAAGTACAATAAACACGCCCACCGTTATATGTTGAGCCTCCCATCATAGCTCACCCCGTGCACTTAAGACTATGCAGCATAGATATGCGGATACGCACAGTTTGTGTAACGGCAATAAAATTATTTTTTCTTGTAAAAGTATGAAAAAAATTGATCAAAGTCAGATTTTTAATTTATGAGAGACATAATACACAATGAACCAGTGAATATGGTTATTAAGTCATATATATTTTATCGAAATGTGAATCGAATAGGGGATGCATACAGTGTGCCTACCGCATTCCTCTGCAATCAGGATTAAGGAACCTGACAAGTGAACGGCAATAATATCATTAACGGCCCGCGAACTATTTTTCACAGTTTTTTTTTTCATTGCATCGGTCATGAATTTTCTATACAATGTCGTCATTGCATTGTCGTCCCCCAGTGTATGATACAATGATGACCGAACGTTTTAGTCAAATAGGTGGAGATTGCTAAGTAATCACATCATCAACTATACTTTCTTCACTGGTCAGCAATAGTCAGCATTACTGGTAGTAAAATTTGGACATTCGTTTGCTGAGGATAAAGCGATCAGACAGCTAAATTGGAGTCAGCAGAAATGAGAATTCGCTTAGTCGTGACTACAAGCAAATTTTTTCTTCGTTAGCATTAGCATAATTTGGTATGTAGACTAGTACCTAAGTGTGATTTATAAACAGGAATGTTTGATCTAAAAAAAGAATGAGTATTGAGGCAATGAAGCTGCATTTTTTATCATTTTTATTTCTAATGGGCATATTTTCTTCTTTCATACACGTATGCATACCAATATAATATGTATGTGTAAAATGGTGTGTGGAAGTAAAGATATAATGTCAGTGTAAATCAAAGCATTTCTTGAAATGTGGAAACCTTGGCCTATATTTACACATTTTTTATCCTCTTTTGTTTACTTGTAATCTAGTTACCTATTAAATAGGCACGTAGAATACAATAGACTTTCCTGTTATTAGTAGCTTGGAAATTGTGGAATTGTCTGAACTGAATATCAGTATTAGTCGTGTAGTTATTAAATATAAATGTTTTACATCACTGTGTATAACACCAACAGAGAGAATTTTAACTTACCCCACCCCAGCATTGTAACAGTTTTAATGACTTGCCATGAGAAAAATTTAATGTGATATTTGAAGACCAAAAGGATTTACTATTATGTTTTATTTTATTTTTTAGGAACTTCGGGAAGCTTTTGAAGAAGAAAGCAAAGCAACCGGAAGAGCGCGTCTTCTACTCACTATTGCAGTGCCAGCCGGTATCGAGTGGATTACCAAAGGATTTGACATTCCTGTGATCAATCGGTAAGCAAAAGTGTGCTCAATAACTATAAAAATGAAGAAAGACCTTGTCACAATTTTAAAAACTGGATGGTTATGTAAAAGTTTGTGTTCAAGCTATAATCCACAACACCTGGAGTGAGGTGACGTAAGGCTGTTGTTGTATTATGAAATAGGAGCAAAATTCCCATTCCCCCATTCACTCTTAACAATTAATTTTGAATTTGCATACAGCCATAAAACAAACAAAGCCACGCTTTTCTATTACATAATAGTTTGACATAAATTTGAACTGCTCAGCGTGGGCTTGGATTTCATGGTTTTACTTTTCAAAAAAGTAATGACTCTGATTCCTATTATTTGTCTACAGCAGCAGGCAGGTAATATTTTACAGTGTTGCACACACAGTGTTTTAAAGGTATCACGCCAAATTGCCAATTAAAATTCAGGTGCGGTTGTCATTGTTCATTTAGAAGAAACAATACAACAAATGTGTGTGTGTGTCTCAGTGAGAAACCACGACGAAAGCACCAATTAGCCAACTATCACTATACGAGTTTGTGTTTATTTTAAAAGACGTGCGCGCCAGACGCACATCACTGAGCGACAACATTGTACACTGGGCTGGCGATTATTGAAGAATACAAACCCGTATTTGCATACAAGCAAGCAACTTTGCTACTGTTTACTAATGCAACGTGCTTGGGTAGGTAAAAGATAATGTCTGGTTAGAATTAGAATTGCTTCCATTGGATTTCATTCGTCATAGTATTTTACCTCACCACCACCGCCTCATTTCCTCACGGGCATTAATATGTCATATTTACTTTGGCGATGATTAGTATTCAACCCCTGCCACCAATTGTTGCAACAGTCTTCATAACAAAAAATATCATTGCAGCTGAGATTTTTTAGTGCTGATATTCAAGCATGTTATCTTTACAGACCGAAAATGCAACGTAAGCATGTTTAGCATGCGGCGTGCGCTAATTGTACCTCTTGTCTTAACCTTAGATTGGGTAAGCCCAACTAAGGAAGATTCTGGGCACCGCTGTGTTGACTGGCTTAGGGAAAACGACATGTGATTTTTTTGAAAGCAAAAAGGGGGTCGCTGTCTGGAAGTGCCAACGTCTTGCCTCTTTGAGCTTGTCATTGGTGATACAAATTGTCTTTGTTCAATAGACAAGGATAGCTAAAACAACAAAGGTAGGTTCGGAAATAGGTCCGTCGTCCTTAATGAAAGATACCGTCTTGGCAAAAATAATACTATACAGTGGATCATCATGGTGATACAAATCGTCTTTGTTCAATAGACAAGGATAGCTAAAACAACAAAGGTAGGTTCGGAAATAGGTCCGTCGTCCTTAATGAAAGATACCGTCTTGGCAAAAATAATACTATACAGTGGATCATCATTATATTTGTTATTGATGGATAGAAATTTTTAAAAATAGTGTTTTAAGGTAGTACTTGTTTACCAAATTCATTCACGCTATAAAAAGTACAGTAATTTATAGCACATAACTTATAACCGTTTTGTTGGAATTTGGAGCCTACTGTGACACTCCAGGGGTACTGCTGTGATCACAGTTGATAATAATGCTAACTAGCTTTAGAAATAGCCAGATAATAATATTGCCGACTTTCAAATCATGAGCGAATCTCGAATAGCTAAAATCCTTGCTTCTGCTCGTTGCCTTTTATCAACGTAACACCTGCTACTTTGTAAACGCGCGATACGACATTTAGACCCCCATGCATTTTCTCTCTCTCTCTCTCTCTGGTTGCACCATGACTGTTGTTGTGAAGTAAAAATTCACAAATAAGAATATTTTCAGTCTTGCATGATTTGTAATTTACTTTACAATGGAGTAGTAGGATTCAATTATTGTCAAACAATTAAACATAATATGCCGTACACACAGTACACGTCGTTTCGTCGTAGTTGTGTTCGCGGTGGTGATGATAATGTGTAACTCGAGTCTCACAATAATCAACTTGAAATAACAAGTGTTACACAGTCAGAAAAACTATTTTGTTTTATTACATTAACAAATGATGACCTGCTGTATGAGAGCCAAACATTAAAGTTCATTGCTGATTCATTGTACATAATTTATTACTCAATTAGTCCAAAACCGTCAATGGCAATAGTGGTGGAAAAAGGATATCCACGCTAGAGCACACTATGCACACCATCGTGCGAGCGAGTGTTGCCGGTTGAATTTTCGAATAGACACACGGGTACATATGCCATTTAGGTACATTTGAGGTTAAATTTTATTTCTTTTTAATAACATCTTGAAACTATTATCTGCAGCAATACTAAAATAATGTGTCATTAATTTCATTATACAGGCAAAGTAGACAAGTTAATACCAATCAGTGCCTATATTTAATTCTTTGCCACTGTGACTAGAGTTGAGTCAGATGAGGTGCTATGTCGGGTTGTTCACTGATTGGCAAATGATTCATGTCGCGTCATTCCTTCTCAAGAACAAAAGTTATCTACGCAGTTATAGATGGGACTGCGCTGCATACTGCATCTTACGTAATAATTACCAACATGTCTTATCGAAATTAACATAGAATGAGATAGAGGACTAACAAGACAAATGATGATTCAGATTAAAAACGGATTATCAAGCACCTACAATCTTTCTTCCAAATTCGTCACATCTGTATAGGTAACGTATAATAAATGATTTACTGCCATCATTTAGCAGCCAGAGGCTCTATCGTTGTTGTGTGTCAGATCATGTCAGTAGTGGCGACGACGACCATGAAATAAACAATAAACAGGCGAAAAAATTCCTTGCGTGATGACGATTTCAGTATATGAAATTAATAGGAAATCTAGCAAGTTGATGTTTTAAAAATTTCACACAAACGCCACGTCTACAATGTGTTATAGTTATGTCATCTAAAGTCACGTCTGAAATTTTATATCTGTAGCAAACATACTTTGCCTTATATTTTTCAAGGTGACAATCGCGAAAGGCGTTGTACCCTGATTGTTCCTAGTGAAATATCGCACATTGTGATTTGCCTCTTGGCAGAATGAATGATGTGAAAAATAAAATATTACTGCCACACACAAACTAAAAATGTACTTAGCACTAACTACCTACATTAGTTTGTAATAAATTGAGTTAATCTCTTGACATGAGCATGCCTATGGACGCTTGTAAACTAAATTTTGTATCTTGACTTGACATAAACTTCTTGAGTGACCGTGTAGTTCCTAAATGCAAGTAAATCTATCTTTCAGCTGTGTACCTGACCTAATTAAAGGATACATTGCAACTTGAGTTAATAATGTTATGATATTAATACTGTCATTCCATTTTGACATTTATTTGTGACTATTGTGAGATGCCCATAAATCATGTCGTTAGTTATAATACCGGTTTAGGAAGGTTTTGTGAAATGGACTCGGGAGAAGGTTATTTCAAAATGGTTTTGAAATTAAGTAGTTATCCAGTAGATAAAATCCATTTACTTTATTAAAGTGATCTTTACTATTGTGAATGACACAATTGGTAATATTAAAAATTTTCCGTATACTGAAATAGTGAAATTAAATACTAGTTGGCTGATTTATTGAAATATTCCCTTTGTTTCCAGCAACGTCGATTTCTTCAATTTACTCACGTATGATTACCACGCTTCAACTGAACCGAATGCCAATCATCACGCTCCCTTGAAGGCTCGAGATGGCTTGACTGAGTATGACTGGAAAGGACAATTAAATATCGTAAGTACTTGTAAAACCTTTATTTGTGTGATTTTGTGCAATTTTTAACCAGTATGGCACACTTCAATTCTATAATTTTTACCTGTCCAGGAATTCACCATTAACCACTACTTGAAAGAGGGTGCTGATCCTGACAAGCTAGTGGTTGGACTCCCAACTTACGGTCGCTCATATACTTTGTTCAACACGGAAAGCCATGATGTTGATGCTCCTTCTTCCGGCCCTGGCACAAAAGGAAAATTCACAAAGGAACCAGAGATACCTTGCCTATTATGAGGTATTTTATTTTGCATGTTTTTTGTTTCTTTCAACTTTGCATTTCTATACTCACTCCTTCCAAATTATTTTTCTTTGGTTTTTTTCATAAATTATCATCGTGTTCACTTTTAAAAGCACAAACCTAAACTTACTTTGTAACTTACGTTTTATTGATATTTGAGATAATGGTATATCGGTTAAAATGATATAATTAGTGCCATTATATACCCCTAACGAAAACACATTTCCCCTCGACAATGAATACTATTATTATTCATTGTTAGCGAATTCGTTGCACTCTCTGTTTACACGATGAGAACTTCCTATTCTCTTTCCTACAGTAGTTTTTTTTTAGTACACATAATGTTCGCATGCAAACTGTAGCATTTGTATATTGCATCTAGTCATCTCGTTCGTACGTACGTTACATTATGTGTTTAAATTTTTTCCACCTCCACGTTTGTTAAATATGTACATATGTAGATATATTGAATTTTTAATGTTGTTCAGTAATACGCATTAGTTTAAATACCTATATATTGCAATGCAAACAACAACACAGAGTCAAGTCCAAAATATATGTATTTTTGTATAAATTAATTTTCTTTGGAAAAGAAAATATAATTAGTTAATGAGCAACAGCGTAGTAGTAGTAATGTCTAAAAACGTGTTTCTATTGTTATTTACACTTCCACATGTATTTGACGCGTGCAAAATCGTTAAATAAGCTATCTATAGACTTTGTACTGTACACAAAATACACCTATTCTTCTACTCTTAATTTAATGATTAACTAACGACATGACTTAGTACTTTATATTGGAACAATAATAATTATTATTACTAAAGAACTTTTAATAAATGTCAAAGAACTGTGTTTATACTCTTGTCGTAGTTGTAGCATTGTATAGTAGTCAGTCGTCACCATCATCACCGTCAATACTTTTTTCTTCAACTTTATCATTTAATGTCGGTGAAGACATATATATATGCATGCTCTAGCCATTAGTTTTAAAGTTGAAGTGATTACAGATTACAGACTATAAAAGTTATGATGATGATACTGCTCTGTAATTATGCCCCTTGCTTCTTATTGTTGGTGAACGTTGAAAGGGGAAATGAGACAAAGATGGATGACAGTGATGAAAAGAAACAGTCTGCGATGTACTGAACAACAATAGCATGAGTCATGTTGTTGAGATTAAACTGTAGGCATGTAATAACGACCAAAGGATTCTTCATTTAACAGCACGGTTATTATTGTAAATATGATCCATTAGTGAGCAGATAGACTATATTAGAATTTATTTTGTGAACAATTATATTATATCACGGAATTGTCAACAGTGTGGGATGCATTCAATTTAATATACTGCAAAATTAAGCCGGGCTATTGTGTTACGCTCTTTACCACCTCTGCGTCTTCCTTGCCGTTAGCCGTTAGTGATAGGTATGTACGGAGGGAGACGTGTATGTATAGGTGATCGTTTTATTGGGAGTAAAGATAAACTAATGTATCTAGCAAAAGTGCATTGAAAGTTTCAAAATGAAATAATGTGCATGCGTGCGTGGGGTTATTAGGAATACGAAGTGTAATGCAATGCATTTTTATCTTTCGCTTCTGACTCATGAAATTCATGTCCTGTCATGACTTCTTCAAGTCGCTTCTATCACGAAGATTTAGTGAGCCATTTTTACTTCACGTTGCACAAGAGCTTCTGATTTTGATTGATTATTACGTTTCACAGGTATGCGAAGGTGTCAAGTCTGGCGAATGGAGGGTTGAAAATGGACAAAGTGAAACTCAGGGACCACACGCTGTCAACGGGGACCAATGGGTCGGCTATGATGATCCTAGAATCATGGGAGTTAAGGTAAGTCATTACACGGTTTTATATCATTATTACACAGTGATGATTCAAATTCAATTGTAGTATGAGGAAATGAATACTTTTGTTCATCGTCGTATTAATAATAATTTCTGCCATTTCAAATGGATAAAATTAGGCAAGTTCTTTTGTACATGCCTTGTTGTCGTACAAGTACTTTATGCGGTGATCTAGTAATTTTTTCGATTCTTTCTTTAAACATTTTGGCTATCATAAATTTTTTGAAGAGGTGGCAATTATTTTGGTACCTATTGAAAAATTTCACCTTTATTCTGTCTGTCAATCTTTTTACACGTGTTTGTGTATGACCAGTTATTGCTCATCGGCACGCATTTGTAGTACAATTATGTACGTATCATTCATGAATTTATTTGTTGGTTAATTTTTAAATGCATATTTATTTTAGGGTAAATGGGTAAAAGATAATGGTCTTGGCGGTATTATGTTTTGGTCCGTGGACAATGACGACTTCCGTGGTACATGTCATGGAAAGCCATTCCCCTTAATTGAGGCTGCTAAATCAGCGTATTACACTGGCGATTCTCCCGGAAATACACCTCAAAAGCCATCATCAACGTCTCTTAGTAATCGCTTTTCTAAACCAACTAGTGTGTCCAGCAGTACCTCTTCAAATGCCAGAAACAGATTTTCCAACTTAAGTTTAGCCAATCGGAGGTTCTCCACCCCCGCCCCTCCATCAACAACAACGGGATCATCGTCGAAATCTTCAAAAGGTCGCAGGAGAAACAAAAATAAGAACAAAAGGAACAAGAAGCGCAACAACCGCAACAAGTCTCGAACTACCGAGGAACCTACAACAACCACATCGACTACTACTACAACACCTGCTCCAACGTTTAGTCCTTTCAGCGGAGATGAAACTGAGGAGGAGGAGGAAGCCGACGAGGGTGAGGCTCAAACAGATTCGGGTGGTAGATCTGTGAAAGAAATCAATGATATTCGTGATTTGCTCAAGTTGATCAAAAAACTTGGTGGAGTGGAAGAACTGGAAAAGTTTTTTGAAGATAACCCGAGCATTGCTGCCGCCGCGGCAGAGTTTGAAAAGCAAGATAAGGTGAGCAGAGAATTGTTTAACATAAAACCGTGACAATACGGTTACTTTCCATTATTTCAACACGTTTTACCGTTGACTCACATTTTGTATAGACTAAAGCAAAGGTCGCAACAAACAAATACACTCCCAGTACTTCTTTGAACACGAGGAATCGTTTCACCCCAACTACTTCTAGCAGCAACAACTCTAATCGCCCCCGACTGGGTTCTAGTTCTTCATCAAATCTGAAGTACACCACAATTAGCCGGAACCGTAATCCTCAGAAGCCAGCAGATATGACGCAAGAAGAGACAGATGGTGATAGTGATGACAAAAAAACGACCAAGTCCACTACGACGCAGACTGCTTCCACTCCCTTGAGACAAAAGTATGTGACGCTTGCACGAAACAAGAACCGTGACATTAGTAGTGGTAGTCGTAGTAGTACTAGTTCAAACACCAACATTCCTAGCACACCCACTACAACAACTCGGAACACTAATACTAGACCTAGTACAGTAGCTGCATCCAGTAGTACAGAGACATCAGTAGTGGTACGTTACAGCAATGATGATGACGCTTTTTTACTGCCTGACTCTGCTGACGGTATTGGTGAGGTTAATGCTGATGATAGTAGTAAAATTATTGATAGAGCATCCTCGTTTGTAGCCCGACTTTTAAATAGTAGTCCTACTAGTAGTCCTAATAGTAATGATCATGATAATGGGGACAAAAGCAGTAATCGCTATGTCACAATTAGCCGACCCTATGCTCGCGTTGCTGGAACTAGTATTGCTGAAGGTGGGGAGACTGTGGTGGAAGACTCCACCAGCAATGCAGGCGCGATAAGCCCTCAAGGCAGTCGGCAAAGGTATGTTGCTCTGTTGTAAAAAAGTATCTGCTCAAAATGCTAACAACTTATAAAAAAATTGAATGCGTGCGCACACAGAATTGAGTTATGATGATATGAATTGAATGAAATGTATAAAATCTCAATTTTGGTTTGTTGTACATAAAGTAATTTTGATTTCCCTTGTCACATTTTTACACTTTTGGTTTTTGGTTTGACAACTAAGCTTGAATAATATGATTGTTTAAAATCGGTCATAATTGCATGCACCGTCTTTGTAGTCATTTGTCTTTAAAATCAATGCATGTAAATACGGCAATAATTACTTTGGTTCGTAACTTTTTCTCGTATTTAAAACTTTTTTCCCAAATTAAGTATTGTTAACTTTACATTTGTCACGGTTCATTAATTACAACTTTCACAGAGTTACTAATAAGTATTTACGTTGTGAAAATTCTGTAAAAAAAGTCTATTTTATTCATGAAATATGAAATGAAAAATTGGATTAGTAGTTACTGGAACCACAGTACCTAATCAATAATGCACCTTCTCCGGTATACGATACAAATTATTCCCTATCCAGGTATGTTCAGCTCACTCGTGGCCGTTCTACATTGTCAGTGACGGAAAGCCCTAAAACTATTGTGAAAGCGGTGGCGGTGGAAGAGAAGAAAGCGGTACATGTAGAGAACGAAAGTGAAGAGGTAAGTTTATATCTGGTACAATAATATTCCATGGCGTGATCATCACAAAATCGCAGCAGCTTCTCATGATACCCCACAGAAAAACTGGGCCGAAATTTAGGAACAGTAGTTTAGCAATGCGTCGTTTATGTTTAACATTCCACAACATGGAAATTTCCACTTACCACGAATTCAAGGATGTGTTAATAAAGTTTTTCTACCTCTCGCTCCTATGGCTGGACGATTAGATAATCCAGTTTTAATTAACAACTTTAATAAAAATCAAAGTTTTTTTTTTAAAAATAGGGTTTGTTTAGCCGAACTTACATCGTACCTAAAAGTGGGAAAGTTTTTGCAGGGCGTTTGATCGTAAATAAACAATTTTATGGCAGTAATGGGAAAAAATTCTTGGAAAGTTTATGTTTAACATTCCACAACATGGAAATTTCCACTTACCACGAATTCAAGGATGTGTTAATAAAGTTTTTCTACCTCTCGCTCTTATGGCTGGACGATTAGATAATCCAGTTTTAATTAACAGCTTTAATAAAAATCAAAGTTTTTTTTTAAAAATAGGGTTTGTATAGCCGAACTTACATCGTACCTAAAAGTGGGAAAGTTTTTGCAGGGCGTTTGATCGTAAATAAACAATTTTATGGCAGTAATGGGAAAAAATTCTTGGAATTTACCGTTCTACAAAATTGGATGTGACAGATTGATTGCAGCATCACTTTGTGTGGGACGACGTTTGCAATAATTTCACAAAATACATTAATTTAAAAAATAAAGCAAAGTATGATATGTTTAGATAACAAGTTATTATTGGCCAGAAAAGGCTGTTATTTTTTTGTTTCCTTTGAGGTGTCCCTAGACTCCGGTAATATCCAACTTTCACTTCTTTCAGAACAAACTTGTTTTAATCTGTTAATTAAAATTTCTGGTTATACAAAATACTGGTTTGGCAGAAAGGTTAGAAACATTGGAACGGAATGGAAGTAAACAACGGAAAAAAGATAAAAGCAAATAACAAAGAAAGTTTGTTACAGGTTTAAGACTTTTTTATTAGCTTTTCCCAGACTTTTTTTTACTAAACGTCGATACATGTGGTATTAACTGCCGTTCCCGAAAGATAAAGTCACTTATATGTTTATTAAACTTGAACGTCAACTTTTTAAGATAGCTTACCACATTCTCTTATCTTTTTTTTGATGTGGAATTTATGGTGTTATATATAAGACAGCACTGCAGTAGTTGGTTAGAAAGAAACTTTCTTTTCGTTTTTTTAGGTGTCTGCAGAAATCGCGGAAAGTGAAGAGGAAGCTGATGACGATGACGAAGGATCCATTGTTGAGGAGACAGGCTCTCCCTCCGAAACTACACCTTTCATTAGTACCTCTATTTCAACCAGTGTATCAACATCCACAACCGAGGCAGCCGTTCCCACAACCGTCGAAGAGGAGTCGACAACCTCCAAACCGAGAATCAGGATACCCACAAGAAAAGCTACGCCTGGATTAAACACTTCGACGAGGACAAGAACTTCCACGACATTGGGAACATCAAGAGCAACATCAACGTCCCAAACTACACAGGTGACAGCTGGAGATACCACCACTAACGATCAGGAAGACCCAACAACAACAAGTACACGGAAGGCGAGGAACTTTACGGTGGGAAATAGAAGGAATCTCTTTTCCACTCGTAACAAACCTCAAACTTCTACTCCCATTCCAGATCCAGTGAGCTCCCAGTCTTCCAAGGATGAGAGGTGAATCATTGTTGCAAAACATTACTAATATACTATTATGATTATTCTTTCATTTTCCTGAATTTCACACCCATGATTTTCTACAAACAGTTCATAATCTTATACAAAAACCTTTATCCAATCCATGCACAAACATTAATTTTGAAAGCAACATCACATTTTCCAAAAGCCCATATTTACATGTTTTCAACTTTGTTTTTATTTTTCTCTTACTATTTTCGATTCGTAAAATTGACATGGCTTTTCCAGTTTCAAATTTTCAATTTAAATTTTTTACCCGTTTTAAATCCATAAAATGACAGCGGCAAAGTTCATATTTTGTGAATGTGTAATATAATCAGAAAATAGCTTTGTTTTTGTTTATACGAAAGTTTGCAAGGGCATATATATGCTGATTATTTACTTTATTTTAGATTTGTCTAAAAGATGTCTGTGCTGTATAAATTATTATGCTTTTTTTGATACCTCCATATAATATTAAACTTAAATAATATATATATATATATATATATCATACAAGAACAAAATCAAAATGGACTTTTACCATACATGACTTATGATACGTACCACAAATACAAATTATTGTTTTCTTACCTTTTTTACTGTTGAATTAAAAACAATCTTATTTGCTTGCAAACCCATGTAAGAAAGTGACATGCTGAGACATTATTTTACGTACCGTGTTGTACGACTTAAGTAGAGAGTGATATAATGTAGCTATAATAATAATGATGGACATTCCATATTTTTGTACGTTTTGTAGTTTCATATAATATTGGCCGTTGGGGTTAATGACTTATTTGTTAGTGTACATAAATGTAACTCAATTACTTTACTTGACCAGACCACTAACATAATATACCCGTTTCCTTTTTACAAATTCTTTATTATTATTATTATGTAAAGTGTAATTTGCTACTCTAAAATGACTAAAAAAATTGCTCAATCTTCCTTTTCTGGCTTTTTTTCTTGACTTTTTGTAGGTTGTGGAAGGTACAATTTGCGACAATCAGTGCCTGTTTGGTGATGACTCGTTTGCTTGTATGACGAATAAATGACATTACATAATATCGTATCTCTCTTGCAGTAATACTAATTGTTTATTATTTTGGCGGATGCGCTTGACTGACTCTTGTTTATTATTATTAACCGATAGTTAATATGTCACATCGTTAACACGAAATAATATTTTACATTTTTTTGTATACGCTATGCTACGCAAAACGTAATAGTAATAGTAATATTATACAACTAACTTTTCAGTACGTATTTCTAGCGTAAAATTACAGCAATGCAATGAAATGGAAATAAAATTTATTAATTAAGGAAATAAGCGTATACATTATATAACTTACATTACGTGCACACATAATAATACATTTCATTGTTTCATTTACAAAAATGTTTCACGTTAGAAAAATTCGATTTTTGGGACGGGATCACTTAATAAGGTTGCTACTTTGTAGTTATTTTTAACATGACAAGTTTCGAGAAATGCAATAAATTTAATTGGCAAAATACATTCGTGGGTGCGTGTATCGTGACTGCATTTACTGTCAGCTTAAGGAACCCCTAGTCAGTTATTATCCCGAACCACCTCAGTTATTGACGTGAAGGACTCGTTATAAACAGACCTCTAGTTTTACTGACGTCTACATGGGTCGCCATTCACTCGCCCGCCACCGATTACACACCAAAAATCCCAGTACATTACTACAACATTAATTAATTTATACTTGAGGAGTATATACTACTTAATTACATGAAATTCATAACTTCATCCAACTCAATTCCAACAATAATAATGATAGCATCAACAGTAACAGTGGACAATCATCTTCATGCAATTATACAACAACTTGCCTCACTAATTACCTCATACACCAATATACACACTACAAATGACACATTATGTAGGTAACAAAATTGCAAAATCTTTAAACGTTTTCGTATAATTTTTAATTTTTCTACGTAGTATCCTCTTTCATATATTTGTATTAAATTAGCAGCTTTTTATAAAACAATCGTTTTGAAAGTATTTTTGTACCTATTATTAATTTTTTCACCTGATGTTTTCCTTTTGCTTTTAGTAGTTTAGTTGTGAAATAAAATGCTGTACCGTATACGTAATGCAATTAAAATGTGTTAGAGAAACTTTTATTAATAATTTATTACCTTTATATATTGTACTTATTTTCCAATCTGACCGTAATTTTGCATGATCCATGTGACTGGTTTTTGCATGTATACATTTTTGTAAAAAATACTAAAAATAACATGAAATGCATGTCTTAGTTTGTGATTTTAGTATGTAGTCTCTGTTCAAATTACCCCGCATAGCTTTAAATTACCTACGCAAGTTGTTCATAACTGAGAGTGAATATGGACATTTGTGCGGCTTTATTGTGTAAAGTGTGTGGCGTGCGTGATGTGTCACTTGCCATCATTGTAATGTTTGAAATGCTTGGAAATGTGTATCGACTTTGAAGCTGATGTTGTACAAATTTTAATCTCTTGCCGGACCCCGAGTGTGAACTGTCCCCATTTTTCTAGCAATTCGTTGTAATGATGTAGTAATGAAATAACGCCATCAAAAACCCATTAAAAGGTGAAGTCATGTCGAAAATTGAAACCCGAGTAAACTTCCATAATCCCTACCTCCTTAAAATCGTTAGGCCATACATAAAGTTACCTATCATCACGTCGTAAATTTCATGCTTCTATATGTAAAAAATTAGCAGCAGTGTCACGGTCCGTGAAAATGAGGTGCTCAATAGAGCAAATGATCCATTCCAGCGTGCCTTGAGGAATCGCTCCAAAGGTCGTAGCCTAGAAAAGAGCATCGACACAAGCTCCTCTAACGCCTCTCCAAATGACGTATCTCGATTACGATCACGTTCCCGCTATCGCTCTTCTACAACCAGTACGTCAACGTCGACGGACAACTCCATTTCGGATTCCCCATCTGGAAAACCAACTCCAACACCAATTCTTTTCCGAAGGCGAAGCAGACCAACAACAACCCTTAGGCCAGCACCGGAAAAAACAACTACCTCCACCACTACAACCACTACCACTACTACTACCACCACGCAAAGACCAACGACGCAAAAAGTTACAGAAAAAGTGGATAAAAAGGATGCTGACAAGTCAGAAGAGGACGAATCGGAGTACTACTATTACTACTATGACGAGGACGAAGAGGAAGCATCGTCCCCTTCCACTGTATCCAAAAAAAATAACGGTGCCGTTTATGATGACATTTTGGATAAATCGCAAACACAACGAAGCACAGGACTTCGTACTCAGGATTTTGCCACTGCATCCTCCGGAGCAGGCCAAACCGAGAAGGGGTTCACAAAGAGAAATTTGCACACTCGTAACGGTTCTGCGACCAATGCCAGCAACAGCAGCAGTAGCAGCAATAATAGCACAAATATTAATAGCAATAGAAATAGTAGAAACACCATCGCTTTAATCAGTACAAAACCTGCCAACAACGTAAAAGCCGATAGCGGCGATATTAGCGCTAGCAACAGGCGCCGAGCCAACTACGACAGAAGTTACACAAGTGATAGTTTTGGGAGCAGTAGTAACAG
>JAHZNB010006551.1:0-20915 GCA_027744295.1 Callyntrura guangdongensis
TAATCGTCCGACAAAAAAGCATAAACAGGCAACTGAAAAAAGCATATTTTGAAAGGCCTTAAATATAAGCAATGAACAGCCACGTTCCATGCAATCTACTCCGTGCAGGTAAAAATATACAGCTGCTCTCCTCACAGGCTCTCATCTCTCTCTCTGCTCTGTACTGTTGCGTTGTATGCATTCCTTATTATGAACATAACAAAGTACAAAGGATAAATAAAAAAACTTGAGTAAATCTCTGATGAACTGAACCTTTCGTCCAATTATGTAGACTGAGTATATTAGTTGATAGCTTTACTGTGAGCATAGGTACGTAATATACCCGTGTGGGTGCTTCATAGGTTCCATATTAATGTATACTATATCCATACGTACATTATTCATAGACGAAAATGCAAATATAAAAGCATTTTATGTGATGTGTTTTCCATATACATTCAAGATAGCCACCTACGTCGTATTTATCCGTGTGGTGAAGAGTTGAAGAGTTTCCCTGAATTTTTTTCTTCCTAGCTAGATAGTCGATCCAGGTGATATAGTGCCTTGGTACTGCTACTGGTCTAGTTCTTAGGGTTTTTTTCTACGCATACATCGTCTACATCGTATCGTAGAGAGGAAAGCCCTCACATTCACGTTATTCACGTACATCAATACAAAGGAATATCTCTGCATCCTACTAACTATTCCTCTCAATCCTCTCACCCGTTTTACCTGATACCAGGACGATTCTCCTCATGATGAGAGGATGAGTAATAGTCAGCTGATGCTTTAGTTCCCCTTGTTCAATTTGACATTCTTTTCTGTTCCAGGGTAAAGGAAGAGACTATAAGGAATATATATATAGATGATAAGGTTTATACGTTACTTGTAGACAGTAAGGTGTGATGGTAATGAGGCAGTGATAATAATATTAAGCTTCTCCTTGTTTGTTTTAGTCCTCAGTAAATACAGTAGTTATTTAATTAATTACTGTAATTTAGTCACTGTAATTACGTGGAGGGTTTTAAAGTGGATTACGAATGTGAGGAAGAGTAACGTTTGATTTTGACTGTGCAATGTGGATAACAACAAGAACATTAACGTCACGCCCTGTTGCTACTCCTGCTGCTGCTGCTACTCGGATTGTTTTTGTCATTATGTAAGGTAAAGAAAAAGAAAGCGTGAGGAAGTGTCATGTAAGAAGAGGAAAAAAACTACTGTAATATTTAATGCATGACGGATGCATCGTGAATTTGGTGGTGTTGTTGTAGAGTTACGTATGTAAGTGTTCACAATAGTACACACGTGTAAAGCAAGGATTTCATTGTTTTGTTGTCATTATTTAGGTATATTGCTAGTTGGACTTTTAAGAATCGATGCCAATGCTCTCTATATTTTGGATAATAATATTTTTTCATTTGTGGTGAGACTGAAAGTTGGAAAATCAGTTGTTTCACTGTACAGTCGTCAGAAACGCGTAACCATTCGTGTATGTCGTCGTGCTACATTGTTTTAAACTTTTATCGTTAGGGTATTCAATAAATAAAACTTTTTCGTTTAGGATAGGAGCACATTCCTAAAAATTGACCTAAATGTGAAACGTCTCTTGTTTAATCATGTTTTATCGTTGTTACATGCATTTTTAATTACCACAAGCTGGTTTTATACCGCGAACGATGCATAGGTATATGCATTAAGAAAGAAAATATTCATTGGGTTCTGTTTTTGTCTCCTTCACGTTGTATTTCATTGGAGGTACAATATTTTCACTTCCTTTTCTGCAAGAATCTTTATTTTGCATCAAACCAGTTGTATTGTTTTGTATTGCAGATTACATTTTATTTATCTAAACAGTTATTTCTTTAGATACACATGCATCATCAAGTTCAGTTCAAGCCCAGACTTTTCCCCACAATAACAGCTCTCACTATTTCATAGTTCTATTTTCTTCTGTCAGTCTATACATCTATATATAAACAAATGTTCAATCCAAAAACATTTCAGATGCATCTCAATAGGAATCGCAATAATGATATTTCCTCAACCTTATTCATACCAAAAGTTTAATTTAAATCAAACGAACGTAATGGTATGTTAGGTACTATATGTCACAAGGGTTCAGGAGGATGAGTAATAAAATTTTCCTCTGTGCACATTCTTTTCCATAGGCCGTAAGGGCACGGAACAACAAAACAAAAAGTCATGAATACAAAATACAACTCTCATCATAAAGTAGACTGTAGACAAGTCTCTGGACAAAACACGTATATGCTCTAGGTGTCCAATTACATATTATGACTCTACTCCTCTACATAAAAACTAATTTAACCCAAACCGCGCCATAACATAAAATATAATTATTTTGTCTTGTTTTTTTAAAAATAATAATTATCTAACTAGCAGACGGCTGCAGTACAGTTCCATTATTGCCTGCTATTTATAGATACTGACTGACTGATAATACCACTGACTGTGGTAGTAGGAAGGGCGACATACACAAGATTATTTTGTGTGTAACTGGAAATTGAAGTGGGTGACTAATTGTGGTGCTTGGCTTGCCATGCTTCGATAACACCCCGTTGAACCAATAATGACAGAGGCAGACAACAGAGAACAATGAAATTGCACTGCACTGCGTGCATTGATTAAAGTGTCAAAATGTATCAATAAATACATTAACTTCTTTTGTCAGTTTGTTCTCAACATGAAACATTAGCACACTGTCCTCTGTACTTTTGTACCTTGCTGGACTGCTTTCATTCTGACGATGATGATGAATAATGGGAACGAACAAACGATATGACAAATGCCTGGTGTGTAGCACCAATACCCACGAATTTGTGTAATATAAAGACACATTTTTATGCTTATACTTTAAAAAAGCAAGCAAGCCTTTTGGCCTTTCATTGTATCTGAACTGCGCATTCATACGACATTGTGGCATGATACATGCATTTGTTATTGTAAAATTAACCACAGTTGTCAATGTGTGTATACGAGTCCTAATCTTCTCATCACTTATTCTCCAGTTTCACATGTATGCATATATCTCAGTTGTATGTGTTTAAAATGTAAAATGTATGACGTTCCCGTTCATCTAATTTACTAACTACCGCATAGCCCAAAGTTCAATTATATGTTATTATCATTCCAAGCCAAATCCATAACGAGCAAAGAGGCGTATATTGTGCATCTTTATTTTTCTTCCATTACAATGATACTACAAAAAATGGCTGAAGAAGCAAAATTTATGAATAACTCCTTCCAGAAAGAAAATGATGAGTATATAGTGTGTTGTGTGTAGTTGTCTCATCTTTGCCAGCTTTTTTTCTCTCTTCTTTCCAGAAATCAGATTACTACTCTGTTTTCCTGTAAAAACTGCAGTTAGTGACAACGGATAATTTGGAATCAAAATTATATAACATAGTGGAAGTATATTTCATTTGTTCGGGTGCTGCCTCTCATCTCTTTTTTACCTCTTTGACGTGCTGCTTGCCTGCAAAGTGAGAAAAAATTTGGTGGCATCTGTGTGACAGTCTGCAAAAGTTGAAAGTTCTCAGGAAGAAAAGGACTCTGCAATTTTACTGCCAAAATGGGGTTGCGGGCACTTTTTATGGGGATCACCACATCCGCTGTAACCATTCTTATGGTCTGGTACTATGAAATGTAAGCTACATTTTTAACCAAATTCTTGTCTATCTGTCTCTTTTTTTTACTATAAAACTTTTCTCGGTATTGAATTGGGATTGCTGATTTAGTACTTGATTTATTTGCTCTTTTGCTGCTATGATATGCCATGCCCTTGTTCTTGTCAATATTCCCACCGGTTTGTCGTTATTTTTATTGTTAATACGTGTTTAGCAAGTAGTTGTTCACATTGTTAAAATGTTATAAAACATAATTACATTTAATCATAGTTTTACGATTCCTATATACATACATGTGTAAATTATCTATTATTCGCTTTTAAAAGCTTGTATCTGTTTCTCTTCAGATATCTCTCTGCATTAAAATGTCTTTTATCTGGTCATTTATCTGTTCTGTCATCTTTGTGCAAGTTTCCATATGCCGTAGCTGAGGTATGTGTTACAGCAAAAAAATAAATTGCCTCGTTCATGTGTGCATCTCTGCGAGTCGGTGATAAACTGATCAAAAATAGTGATAAAATGATAAGTGTTTGGACATGATATACGTACATATTGTGTAGCATGGTTAATTGAATTATTGTATTTTCCAATAATGTTTTCCAGTGTTTCAAATGCCTCCAACCTGTATTACCTCTTGTGTGTATTTACTAACAACAGCATTTTTAAGATGTGTAAACATCAGTTAGAAGAAAGTTTGCATGATTTTTTGAAACAAGATCGTTTTCTCGAGTAAATCAAAAACGTTTTTTTCCTCTTTGTAATTTTAAGATTACAAATGTAGAATAGAATGTTATGAATTTTATACATGTTTATCCTAGTTCATACAGCAGTTTTAGTGGTGATGATTGGTGACGGGTGTTTTAATACTATAGTTAGCCTTTTGTAATAATTACTGTATCTCTTGTCTTCAGTATTCTATAAAAGTAGTAGTTTATGTGAACAATGGGAAAAGTACATACTTGCTGTAAAATAACACACGTCCAAAAATGCCTACTAAAAATTGCCGACAAGGTGCTTTATAAAAATATGTATAGTATTACTATTTAGCAAAACAGCTTTCAAAGCTTTTCACAAACTTTCTGTGCCTACTATATTACGTCCATAAAAATGACAATGACAAGTAACTTAAGCTTGGTTGTGTGCCTCTGCGGTGTTGGCTACTTTTACCGTTATCAAAAATTACATATGAAACGACGTTCACGTAGGCAACTTCACTTTGGATTCAAAATCGCGGTCAGCCTAACTCTTCTTCTGTATCTCTTGGTCCCGATTTTGTACCATTTCAACTCTTCAGTTCAGAGGCATTTGGTCTTCTTGCCCTTTGGTACGTCCTCCCTGAAAAATATATGTACACAGTTGGAAAAAATTGAATCAAACCTAATCGGCATAATCTTAAAGCGCTTGGAGCAAACTGAAAAATCACTTCAACAATGATTTCTCTGATTGAAAAGAGCAACAATGTCTTTTCAATCAGAGCTTTTCTGTCGGGGAAAAATGACTAAAATTTACTATGTGGCGGACACAACGCCACTTTGTACAGATGGCTGCAAAAATGAGAAAAATATCCCTGGAAAAACTCGTAGACACTTAAATAAACAAGTTTTTCACATGCTACTTCTCTTTTCTCCCAGTCTCTTATTCCTCGGTGGATGCACAGTGAAAGGCATCCATATTGTTTTTGATGCCGTGTCCGGACGGTTCAACAAAAATATTTTTGGGATGTATAATCTCGTACAATAACCGTACAAAATATGTCAGCCAAAATTTACGGCATAATTTTCGTTTGGTATTCGAAATTATGAAGAAGTTGTAAACTTTGATACAATTTCAATTTGTTTTTTTGTGGCCATCTGTACAAAGTGGCGCTGTGGCTGTGACCGCCGCATATTATATTTTGGCCGATTTTTTCCCGACAGAAAAGCAAAAGCACTTTACAATCAGAGAAAGCATTGTGTAAAAACGCCGATCGCCTGAAGATTATGCGTACTAGGTTTGATTCAATTTTTTTCATCAAGTGTATAATATCTATATTGAACATTTTTTTACGTTACGTGTGATGTCGTACGTTTTTAATATTACAGTTCGATGGCCAGCCGGTATAAACTTTTCAGACCCAGAATCTCAAGGTCTTTTAGGGTGCAGAAATTTTTACCTAATGACACAACAGGACACAACAGTAGGAATTTGGCACATGTTGCCTAAAAGCTTGATCCAGGAATCCAAAGGAAAACCAGCAGATTTTTGGGAAGACTCGATGAGAAAGAGCGGAAAACATGTTGTCATTTACTTTCACGGAAACACAGGATCTCGTGCAGTTCATCATAGAATGGAATTGTATCTTATTTTGCAACAGTTGGATTATCATGTTATTAGTTTTGATTATCGGGGCTACGCAGACAGTACTCAGGTTCCACCTTCAGAAACTGGTGTTGTCACTGATGGTCTTGCAGTGTACAAGTATGTTCAAAGCGTGCTTGCATCGGCAAACAGCGATGTCAACGTGCTTATCTGGGGACACAGTTTAGGCAGCGGTAAGAACTTGTTTATTTTTGTTTCTTGATGCCCCATTCTTTCAAAATTAACATTCGTTCAAACGTTTTTTTGTTTTCAAAATTAGGTGTGTCTTCGCATGTTGTTGCTAATTTGTGCATGGAGGGAAACCCACCAACAGCACTATTTCTGGAATCTCCTTTTACCAGTATTGGAGAAGAGGTCAAACATCACATGTTGGCAGCGGTATGTAGACACATTTTTACCTACTGATGTATTTTCTTCTTCTTCTTTTTAAGCATTTTTCTTTCAATTTCTTGTAGATTTATCGTTACATGCCTGGTTTCGACTACATCTTTGTTCAACCACTGCACAAAAATGATATTGCGTTTCAATCGGACCGACATATTGCAAACATTGACATTCCAATCTTAATTCTTCATGCAACAGACGATCCAGTTATACCATACTTTTTGGGAAGAAAGGTAAAACAGTAGTTTTGTATTTAGCAGTCTATTATTTTGAATTTTCGTACCCGCAAATCAGCATTTGGAATCGTACTCATAAAAGGACCTATATTAATTTTGTGAATGTGCTTGTCCTGTTATTAGCTCCACACAATTGCGCGGGAAAATAGAGCGAAAAATGCCAAGCCCATTTACTTCAAAGGTTTTACTGATGGGTTCGGTCATAAGTTTATTTATCGGTCTCCTGAGTTGCCTCAACTTATCAAGGATTTTGTTCAATGTTCTGTCACGGATCGATGGCCATGTCCAGGGTTTAACAGGTCAGATGTTGCGGATGTCTTGGAAAAGGACTAAAAGGAATAATCATAGCTGACAGGCGAAAACTGTTCTTATTATTTAGCAAAGGAAAAAAGTTTTTCCAAGTAGTTTCTGAACAAACTTTGCTTATAGTTGGACATTGAATAGGTGTATTATAAACGCAATTTTAGTGATTTGTATTACCGTCGTAGCTTTTGACTTGGCATTTGTTACTTAATAATGTGACTATATATTAATATTATTTGACATACATTGATTTCTAACACTACTACTACAAGTATATTCTGGAGTTTTGACTACGTAGAGTAGTTGACTATACCATACGTAATTCTCTCTATCTCTCTAGACCTAAGTAAGTCTCAGCCCTGATATTGTTAATAAGACTTTACATAAATAACCCTGATTAGACAGTTTACTTAGCTTTAAAAAAAATCTATTACTACCAATTTATTTTTAAAATTTGATCGTATTTTGATCCTTTTCCAGTAGCTTTTCAATAGCTCAAGCGTTCAATTATTCCGTAGATGTTCAGTATAACTCGAAAATCTATAAACCTAGTTACCTAGTATGAATTACTACTAAAACTACATGGAACGAGACTTTCTGTCTGTAATTAATTACAGACATCCATTATACCTTTCATATACTTTATAAGTAACTTTGATAAACTCGTAACAATCAAGTAGCTAGCGAAGTAAAGCTATTACAGCGTCATACTCAGCTTGTTAGTCTAAACTATATAGTCACCCTTCATGAAATGCAGCTTTTTTGTTTGTGCACTTAGTCGCCCCTCCCTATGCACAAATGTACAAGAACGGTTTAACTCAGCTCAAAATAATGGATGCATTTTGGGGTGCATTGTGTATAAAAAAAAATGATTTTTTATATAATTTACAGCATAAATTACTTTCAGCATGTAGCATAAGTCCGTTAGAGTATTTTCACCGAATGCGCTTATGTTGTTTTTGTGCAAAACGATGCTATTAGTTGGTTTAATTTTTTTACGAATTACATGTATATGAAACAATATAATTCCAATAAGCATTCCTAGACTATAATTATGTACATACTTACTACTTACACTTAGTACATATCTGTATAAAGCAATATTTACTTAAATTAGTTTTCAAAACTGGTACTTTTTGTGCTTAACGGTGCCATGCGTGATACGAGCCAAGGTACTGAAAAGTTGATGCAGATCCCGTTCGGTTTGCTTACCTGACTTATTCAATTGTTGACAAAAATGCTTTGAATTTACTTCGTTCCTCATAATGTGAAAACAATATTCCTCTTCATTATTGTGCATGTGAAACTGTTGTTTAAATACTTTTTTTGCTTGGCTGCGCCAGAATCAAGCTGCACATACATACATAGTATGTAGGTATGTGTTAATTGGCATAACTGTTTGTATATACCAAAACCGTTGCTATTTCAAAGAGATTTCATCGAGATTGAAATAAAAATACTTATTGTTCTAAAAATTCAAATAAAAATGAGCTTCATATTTTATTCTTCTTCCAATGTTCCATTTGTCCACTCCAACAAGAAACCAAATACAAATTTTCAGTAAATAATCATTAATATTTTTCTTTGAAGAAAGTTCGCTTTACGTCTATACATTACCATTACTGTATTTGTAATTGTTAGTGTTATCAATATGATAATGATATTTCATAGTTAAATATGATCTGTACAATCCGCATATATTTAACATGTACATTGTACGTCTACGTCACAATAATTTGTCAACAATATACCATACATGTATGTAACGACGTAATAATAATAATAGTAACAATAACAGTAACTAGCTTTCCACCTAATTATCCATAATAACTCTTTTCATTTGACACGGGAGGTGGTAAAATATGTGGGATTTTCCGTACGCAACTTTATACACTGAGCCATAAAAACTCATGCCAATCAAATAAAGAATCTTGCAATAGTAGTGTATTTGTCGGCCCTATGCGTAAAAACGATGGTTTACAGTGGTATATTAAAATGGTATATCTTTTTCATACATACTTTTATATATTACCTTTCTACAGTGTGGTATATACATNGGCCCTATGCGTAAAAACGATGGTTTACAGTGGTATATTAAAATGGTATATCTTTTTCATACATACTTTTATATATTACCTTTCTACAGTGTGGTATATACATCAAACGTATCATCCAATGATAATACTTAGCAAATAAAAATATTTACAGTAAAATATCACAGTATCCTCCGTACTCACCAGGACGGCACAGACGCATGCATCCCCAGAGGTACTGCCGGTAGTACCAAACGTTCCGTTTTCAACAACGACTCGTTCGTTAATGAATTATTATAACAGTCATTTTCTTTCTACACGACATTGTATCAAAATTAATCCTTAAAATGGTTATATAGGATGTTTCAAATGACAGGCCAGCTCGCTACAAGCTTTGCACATTACATTGCAGGCAATTCATTAGCTTTCATATTGTATCTTTTTGGAAATAACGTAAGTAAGCTAGCTTGTTCATATTATTGCATTAGTTCACTGAAGTACCGGTAGACAAAAAGGTTCTGCCCGGAACATTCGGGAGTTAAAACAAATCATTTTTCTTCTCTTACAACTCATGTTTTACTTTTGAGACTCCACAGTTTAAGGCTAAGTGTAACTGTACAGACAAACAAACGTCCTGCGCTTTTTTACAGACAAAGAGAATCGATGACTAACATCACAACCGGCGAATAAGGTTAACTGGAAAGATATTTGGCGTTTTCCGTGTAGTTGCCTCTTCACGACTCCGTCTCCGAAAATTTGAGGCGGTGTAGTTTCGGACTCTGGCATGACTTGGTTTATTTGCTTACTATTATTCTTGTTATTATTAGATATATTTTAAGCTATGTCATCTATTATGGCAGGCAATTATTCTAGACGCAATTGTTCTACAAGTCGACGTTGGATAGGAGTACTATTAATTTACATGAAAATTGCTACGTCTATAGTTATATCGCCTCCTAAGTCACTAGTACCCATACATGAGAAAAATGCCCTGTTACATAATAAACGAAACTTTAAAGACAAGAGTTTCTTCATTCTAATAAATACATAATTGGCAAACATCAATCAATTAAGTCAGTTCTGTCCTAAATTAATAATTTACGACCTGATTTAGTGACAATGGTTATGTATATAGGAAGAAAAGGTTTATTTATATATTCTTATTGTTTTTTTAAAACGATTCGTACACTACATACGATCTAATTCACATACTCTCTTACTCTGTTTTTGTACACGAGAATTCAACAATAATTATTGATTATGTACAGTTACTCATTTTTAAAAAAATGCGAGCTGCATTTTCGATACTAAGTAAATATATTATTGTTTCTTAAAAATTCAGTCAAAATGTATTTACTAGAAAAAAAGGTTAAATCTGCATTTTAAAAAAACTGAGAGAGAATAAAACTAACTAGCAATTTACGTAGTTAGCTTTTTTTTAGGAAGTATGTGCTCGATACATTGGATTCTTTCCTTTGATGGGCAAAGGATGAGCTTCTGTGTTGAAAACCCAATAGTCTAAATCCATCAACTCTTTCGAACTGAACATCAGGTACAGATACTATAAAAAACAAGAAAGTTGGTGAGTAGTTTTGTCGTTGTCACTTGAAACATTTAATTATAAAATAAAAAATACGAAACTTGATGAATACCTTAAGTGTTTCAGCTAGGAAAAATGACTGTTGTACATCATCTTGCTGAGGCTCTTTGCTATATACATTACGAAGGCCTGAGTATCCTCCGCCCACCCCAAGATTTACAATATTTTTCAATAGACTGAGCTGCGTCCCAAGCCCATTCCCGATACTTTGGATCACCGGTTAGACGCCACATGTAAAAGTAGGCTTCAATTACTTCCGGACGCAAGATGTAATACTTTTCATTTTGTCGAAGTGCTCGAGCCTCAAGTGCATCACTAAATCTGAAACTCTCCGGCCCTAGATTACAAACAAATGGGAACGTAGTTTGAATTAATATTATTTTGCTTGATTTGTTCTATCAATTTGTGAATTGTGAAAAACATACCGAGTCTAGTCGCAGTTCTAATATAACTTTCGTGGCATGTATTTGTAATTCCTTCAGCTATTTTCATATGGCGACTAGCTCTGCTACTGTCACTGGCGTGATTTTGATTAGCTGAAGGATCATGCACCGCACCTAAGGCCAACATTCCACCCGCAAAACATGCAAGATGGTCCATTTTACTCTCCAAGCGATCATAACGCATTTCAGCAAAATATAATAGTCCACTTTTTGAGTAGCGGATAAGTCCATTTTTCTCAAATGCCTCAATAGCATCATCGTACATCTGGCGAGCATCTACATCTCCAGTCTGGAGGCTAGACTTAAGTAAATATTCATAGAAACTGTCTCCTAATGCCCCCATCGATACATGACCTGAAACAAACGATTTTCATGAGATACATTACATATATATGCTGAATAAATTCAATTAGTTTACTCCTTGAAGTTTGTTTTTCTTACTTTGAGTAAATTTGGCCATCCTGGGATGAACATAATTGAAGTACAATCCTTTTGGTTTGTCAAGTTGCTTGATAACCTCTCTAATTTTGTATGCTTTCTCTCTAAAAATAGGATCTCCCGTTACGTCCGACAAATATACGAATTCTAAATGAAGTGACCCGAATTCTGAAAGTATACTCGAACCACTTGCAGCCCAACCGTAATTTCGGCTTGCCTATTTTTAAAAAAACATTACATAATGCATACATTTGTTTGGCAGACACAGAATACATTTGTTTAGTCAGCTTCAAAGCACGTCATTTCTTCGATTTTCTCACGTACCCCAGAATTTAAGCTGATTAGAGCATAAGGAATTCCAGTTGGGGTTTCAAAGGCAGGCATAAGTTTTTTTCCAAGTTGATAAGCTTTGTCCTTAAACATGGTATCTCCAGTCAAGGCATAGGCAGTTAGAAAACCTCCCACGAATCGAATATTTGTCTCGAATACCGACAGTTCTGCTTTCTGTAAAAATTGCATCGTGCAAAAATGATCCCAACATAACATATAGTATCCACTATTCACCTACCAGCCCCATTTCTATTTTTTACACCCAATTATTTTTTTTAATGTTTATTCCTTACTATTGCAACATGATAAAAATTAACACCGGTCAACTTATTATTATTATTATACATTTGTATATACAAGCATAGGTATGAAGAATCTGGTTGACGACATCTATTTCACTCGCCAAAAGCCATATCAGTTCACTTAAAATGCGGAAGGCTGTAGTGCTTTGTCATCATTAATTAACTGACACCATCAATTTTTAACAACGTTACTTAACTCTCCCTTTTAAAAGCGTTATTGAACTTCTTAATACTCTCTAACCGCTGCATTTTGTTATTCACTAACCTGTTTAATGAAATCTCTCTTGCTTTTTATGTCCTCCCAACCCTGAGATTCTAAATCAACTCCCCTTTCCGTCTCTCCAAAAATTATAACATCGCCCAGCCTCGCTGGGCCTCTACTGAGATTCCGATACATGTAATTACTTCTATTATAATGTAAATTGGCTAAAGCCGCACTATTATAAAAAATATCATCAACAGCACGTGCATCTCTACTCCAGCCCATAAACAGGAAACTGGGCATTAAAGCACCTATTGAAAGCATCAGTGCGATGCCGACTAGCTTCCGAAACAGCGTCATTTTGAGAGATTTAATGTTTCTCCTGCTGCTGCCAATATATTCGTAGTTACTTTCCACGCCACCACCAACACTATTCCCCTTCCCCACATATAATAGCCAAACTATTGGAACAAAGAAGGGGACACTTTGAACCAAACTTGCAAAGAAAATGCTGCTACTCTCGTGAAAACTCATATACCCGTCAAGTCACATAATATTTTGAAATAAAAAATACATATACAAAACGGAGAAGCTATGTAATGGCTACATCCACGCCCTTCTCGTTAGCTCCATAAAATAAAACAATCACACAACAACTAAACAACAACACATTATTCACAATATACCCCATTCATTGTTTGTACTCCACAGCAGCACACTAGTGCCACCACGCACGCACACACATACGCGGCGATAGGGAGCCCACCATTAAAACGAAATTACCTTTCCCAATTTTTTTCCACAATGCAAAACTATTTTCCTTACATCATTAAAACTTTATGCTTTTACATTTTTTCAAAACAAACAAATTTGCACACAAGTCAGAACAAAAAGTGATAAATCTTGCAAATAAAACTCTACCGAAATACGCACTGCCACCGTTCATTCATCTTTGCATAGCCGCAATTAGACAGGTGAGAAAAGAAACGGGACGTTGTAAAAATGTGCAACCTACGCACAAAACCCGACAAAACCACACAACGATCCAGTACAGCAATATCTCAGAAGAAGAGGGACCAACAAGTTATTTCAGGCCAATGAAAAACTTCAATGCAGATTCAGTACAACGTAACAAAGACCACTCAACAATGCTTCTTAAAAATCCACCTGTAAAGTGAACCTAGCTGTTTTTATCGTACATATTGTGCCGAGTGTGTAAATAAGTATATGTGGTGTGGAACAATGTAACTGAACTCCTGGTTGTGAACAAAAAAAAACAACCACCGAGAAAAACAACAAGGCAAGGCACAGCAATCGTAATGAATGTGCCTGCCGTGTGTGAAATAAACCTACATTATCGAGTTACTTGTCTCTAAACTACAAAAGAATCACTGACTGCTGTTTCTTGCTACCCACAAAAAGTATATTCATCATACACACACAAATAACAATCCCTGCAAAACATCATTCACCACTACGACCACAGCAGCAGCAGTAAACGACAAGCACCCAACATTCAGGCAGGGGCACACAAGCAAGGCTCCGTTTTGTGTTCTCTGTCTTCATCTTGTCTTGATATTACAATTTTATGCATGTAATGTAATATCCTTTGGGAGGAGGATGATGTTAATGCTGATGTGACGACGATGATGGTAGTGGTGCATGCAGAGTTAAACTCAGAGCTGTAAGTGTTGGTTAAAAAATTGAAAAATAAACGGGACAGATCGACGGATGTACGAAAAACATACTTGCATGCAAATTATAAGAGTGAATGGCAGAGCAAGCTACAGCAGCAGCAGCCCAGACTAGGACGATATATAATGGAATATAACAAAGCATACATAAATGCACAGTGCTTAAAACTATTTAATGATCCATCCATGTATGTATAACGTCTTATTAACTTCCATACACATTGATACGCATGCATGCCTACAAGCATACACTGACAACTTTATTCAAAAAACGATCTTGTAACACTTGCGGTCGGAGTAGTAATGTTAATGATGATACAAAAGCAAAACCAGACTAAAAGAGCCCAGCTAAAAAATATCTGGTATCTGCGTGTTTTTTTTCACCATCAGCATCATCATCATCATCATCCATAGAACGATGCGATGGACACAGGTTGTCGTATTCGTATTTATCTGTAGAGAACAGAGTTGCGTTGTGCATTTACTACGAAAAAACAACCTGTATAACTACTACGAACTACGAAAATTCACTAGATCCACTAGTCAGGCAGGATGATCATAAAAGATGACTGGCAATCTAACTGTAGTACTTCTGCTAGGATAATTCTGGTGAGAGCCTGAGAGGTTCCTTCTCGTTAGCTACATTAGCAGCATTATCCTCATCAACATAATGACAGCAGTGGAAGAATACACTGAAATACATCATCACGGAAAAAAGGATGGATTGGATTAGGATTACCAGTCGATCGTGCGATGGATTGAGCATCTATGTAAGCAGTTCTTCAACTACAGCATTTTTTTGAAAAAACCTGCTATCGCACTAGTTTTTAATGTGCACGCTGTAAATTAAATTTACACAAACATCCCGACTATCTCTCCGTGCGTGCCTACAAAAATAGTTTTAATTAACTCAGCAGCTTCAGCCTTAACTCTAAATAATAATGCAACGTCATTAAGTATGCTTTGCTCTCTGTCAGTTGTAAGTACCACGCGTCTGAGTCGAATGAGCGTCTAAATAACACTTCATAATGGTTAGCGTTCTTTGTTTGGTTAATGTTCAGCAAATTTGATTTCAACAATGTTATTTGTATCTATCCTTATTTTTGGACGACGTGACAAATAATGTATGAGGTACCTCCGATGATACTTTACGAATTTATGACGCAAAAGCAACTTCTTTGGTTTGCGGTATTGAAGAAGAGCATTCAACCATTTATTTACCACTTCTCTCGAAATGGGCCTTTGTTGTCTTTTGACATACCTATTTTCATTGGCATCCTACCTGATATTTTTGCTCATTTATGTGCGTACTCAACTCATACTTGTGCCCTAAAGTGCATTGTTGCATTGCCAGAAAGCATTTAGCATTACTATCGTCTCATCGCTGCTATCTGATAATTTCGCTGCTGATTATATTCGTTCGAGTGTGCGTTACAATGCGGCCACCTCCCTCTCTCCCTTTCCTCTCTGTACCTCTTTTCCCATCCATCTCAGCTCCAAAAGTGTAACCTTTTGTTGGCTTTTTTAGACTAAATAAATGTAATGAAATCTGATGATAGCACAGGTAGGTACCATCAACAAAGACAATAGCAACAGGACCACAAAATTACAAGCCAAGATAATATTCTCCTACCAGCATCAAGCAGTAGCACATATCACTCTTTTGATTATGCGCCTCCATTTTGTAATTAAAATGTTAATAACATAATGTAGTAATGTTTAGTTGGATTATCATGCTCAGCCTTCAAAATTGGCAGATAAGCGTGAAACTATGCTCAGTCAAGGCAAATCAAATGACAATTTAAGTAAAAATTCAAACCAAACATCAACACCTCCAATCCACTGCCTAGAAATGCATTTTTCTCACGAAAAATTACGATTTTAAAAATGATAATCATAATTTGCATACTTAACTCTGCTGATGATAATAGCAGCATTTTTGAGGAAGAAAATGAAGTTTTATAACAGGCGTAGGCGTACTAAAAATCACCTATGCGCAGCCGTATAAGGAGGCGGAGGGAGCCTGCCACTTCTTGAATGTTTCAATGTTCAACAGTTTTGAACAATAAGTTCCTTAATTCAGCAGCAGAAACACGGAAATAGCGGGACGCTATATTATTACACGCACATGATCACGATAAGACAATCAGAAGGAGAGTTTGACTCGCCGTCGACGGGGTAAGGGAGGTTGATGCCATGAACAAACACTCAGAATAATTTCGATTTTTTCGGCATGTACTAATATTATCCCACATTCACATTACGCATATAGGTAAAGGTACAGAGTAACAACAATTACAATGTTTGTGGAAAAATAATGTGGACAATAATAACAGAAATGAAAGGAGAGAAATGATATAAATAACCTAATCTTATTGTGGTAACCATTGCATTCATACAGGCAGGAAGGCAAAAAAGGGTCACGAAATGTTGTTGGTTTGCTTGGTAGAGATTGAAACCTGATGGATCAGAATCTGGGAGTTCATCCCTATACGGTCGCATGGTACATACACAAACTTACCAACAAACAACATAACAAGATCACGCATGCTTACGTATGGTAAGAAAAAACCTGTGGCAAGTCAGATTACGATTACACGAATGGATTGGATTATATTGTGCGTTATTATATTAACATTACAATTTTTACAGCGTAAATACACAACTAACTGGCTCTCCGAGGCTTATTTCTTTCATTGGTTTTGTTATAGGTTAGCACACTAAAGAGGGCTACTGGCACATGGTACACCACTTTTATGGCTATTAATAATGAATTATCTGTCACAGTCTCTAACATGCACACGCTACTTTATTATCCATACCAGTTGCTGAATCTATAATACTATCTCGCTCGAGGGAACATGCTCAAAAATGGCACAAAATACAGAGACAAAGGGAAAGAAAAAAGTGCCAACAAGACAAAAAAAATATTTCTACGGTGTCGGCTCATTATCATCGTCATCGTCGCAATCACTCGCAGCCATTTTTTCTCGTAAACAAAAAAACCCTCTCTCTGTATATACCTACCTACATAATATTTTCGAGAATTTCTCTGTATTCCTTTTATCAACATCATCATCATGCTATCTGTCTAGGCCTATGGTCTCTTTTTTGCGTGTGCGACGTTCGTTCTCAGGTACGAAAATTAGAACACCAAAACATTGCGAAATAATATTTTTGCCACTTTGTGCCATATGGGCTTCATTGCAGCAGCACCGTCGCATCGTCCAACAGTAAACGTCGTTTGGTACGTCTGTCATTATTATCATCGGTTCAGTCAATAAAGCTTATGTACTGTTCACGTCTCTCACAATCAGAACACAGCGCAACCATTTTTTTTCTTGCTGATCATGTTGGCGATGATGATGGAGATTATAATACGAAATCAACCTTTTCTTGAGAACTCATACAGCATTTATGTATTTATGTGTGTATTGGGGGTTGTGAAAAAGTTGCAAGTATGTAGGTAAACTATCTGTTGTTAGCGTACTACTGGTATGGGATTTGGAGCTCACCAAAGTATAGCCACCAGTAGGGAATAACGTTATCGCTTTAAGATACCCAATAATTAACTACCCATGTGAAACTGGCTGGTGTCTTATCGTTCTCACTTGAAAGAAAAGGAAGATTCCTATGTAATAATGTACATAGTACACCTACCGAGGTATTATATAAAATCCAGTTGATTTACAATTACCGTTACAATCCCCATTCATGCAGTCATTAGTCATTGCTTTCGCCGACTACATAGGAATTTACCATGTTAGGGTTTACCCTTGTCATCGGTACAAACATTAAAAATATACAATATACATACATAGGTAAGAAGAATACTAGCGAAAATATAGGTCTTCCACGTTGTTTATGATAACTGGTCAAAGGCCGTTAGTACAATTTCCACAATATTCCTTTTAAGTAGTAAGTTTTGCTCAAGTTCTCTAACTGCTCTATTTTTACCTCAAAGGCTAAGGACTGGGGAGTAAATGATTGTTATTATTACTACTACAGACTACAGATGTGAGTTGAAACCTGAAGTATTCATCATATTAAGTAAATAATATCGTGACACGAAGTACGGAAACACTTTGACTTTCGTTTAAAACGGTAGTTTACTTCTATCAATGAAGACATATCATACGTATAAAATTGCATTGCCCTTCTGTTTCAAGTAAGTCGATCTACTTCTAAACCCTTCAACCAATTTTCCCGAAATTTGGCACATACATTCTGAACATCCTTATCTCATTCGGCACAAAAATTTATACTTCTAACGTTAACTGTTCTCGACATAATTAACTTTTAGTTAATTGTCCTTTGAAATCATAGTCATCGTCGTATTTTGATTTTCTACCGTAACTATTTTCTTTACTCCCACTACCAACAATGCTCAGTGACGTTGTAATTATTATTTTCTTAAGCAGTAGTATAGTAAATGGTTCTAAGTTTTAACTGTAACCGTTTTCGAGAAAATTAACTTTTTGTCAACCTTTCCTTTCCTTTTGCTGTTGATGTGGTCGTGTTTGTCATCGTCGTTTTTATTGATTCCTTTACCTGTTGCTGCTTGCATCACTTCTGGCGTTTGATAAAGCTTAATTAAATGTTTACCATTAATTGAGGTGAAATTGGAATTGATAGTCAAGGATGAAGTTGGAGGTGTTATTGGTTCGGATATTTGAAGAGATATTGGAGGTTACTTAAAAAAGCACTCTAATTCTAATTTAGTCTCAATGAACCCCATGCACTCTTCTGACAACTTTAGACTCTCTGGCTTTTTAAAAAGATTTGCAGTCTTTTTGTGATTTTAATTATGCGAGAATGGCGTTTTTCTAGAGAATAAATGCTTGGCATTTAACGGGTATTCCTGGTTATGTACAATATCAATCTTATATATTCTAACGATATATTCACTGCAACGTCATGAATCTTCTAACTCAAAGTCACAGTAGTCTATGGTTGCCTCATGCAAATCTGTCTAGTCGAATGAATCAGTTAATGTAGATAGATACGTAGATTTGTATGTAAAGTAATATACCGTTAGTTGAGGACAACAACATGTCATGTCACTCTTATTGGTATTTCTATATACACACAAATAATGCGTTCGGCTCCACATCAACCGCGGTGGTTGTTTTGTTGTTTACACCAATTATTACGTAACACAAAATATCGTAGTGGTATTTGTGGTGGCATGGATGTGGTAAATCATGACACGATAGCAGTTTAAACTTCCGATTTTATGCTTCCTGTTTTCATGTACAATACACAAACTGTTTAATACAACCGCATGGCACAGCACAATAGTAGGAACAAACATAGGTATTGATACAAGTCGTCGTCGTGTCATGGTTGTTTAAAATCAGTTTGTTTTTTGTATGCCATTTAAAAATATTCAATGTAGAATGTTCACTGACTGTTACAATTTTACATGTCTTGACATGTAAAGAAGTAAAATAAGCATCGAAAGTGTGCTTGAATAGACCAATTTACATGGCATGCAAACAGGTAATTTTCTAGTTCTCTCTAGCTTTGGAGAATTAAGATGCAATAAATAACTACGCATACTATTACGTAGCTGAAATTTTTTTCAGCGTGATGATTTTAGTGTGTTTGTCCGTCTGTCATCAGTCATCTCAGCACTTTCCTGGCCACACGCTCCAACCGATTCGGGGTACGAATGCCTTACAGCTGAAATTTTTTTCAGCGTGATGATTTTAGTGTGTTTGTCCGTCTGTCATCAGTCATCTCAGCACTTTCCTGGCCACACGCTCCAACCGATTCGGCATACGAATGCCTTACCTTTAATATATTGGTATCCATTTTATTTATGGGATGTAATTTCAGTAAAAATTTAAACTTCAGCCAAATTATGTTTTGGTAATATAACAAGCCAAAATATCAAAAGTATTTATGAAATCAATCAGCTTGTATTAATACAAAGGTTTTCAGTTGCGTCCCTATAGCTGAAATTCAGCCGGTTATTAACATAGTACCATAATGCATTAAGTCCCAAAATAGTATAGCCCAAAATTACCAATAAAAAAAATTGGGCTATTGGGCACATGTTACACTACTGTGCCTCTCTCTGGAAAAAAAGCGGCATTACCTAGTCTATATATTCTTCGCGACATATTCGAATTATCGCTTCTTTGTATTTACACAAAAAAAATTACATAGGTACATACCTAAACTTGATCACATGAAAACATTTTCTTTAACCCTTCCTTTATACCAGAGGACTAGTAATAAGGCCTATACTTTTTTATCTCATGGAAAAATAATAATTTTTAAAATCTACAAATCATTAATCATAAAAAAGTACATACATATTCACATTTTTGTGAAAGCGACACTTTTAGCGACTGATACTGATAAATACTGATCAACGACGTGTTCAACCAGGCATGCGCCATGTGCTATAGCTTTGACTGATGTACGTATGCCGAGGACAATAATTAATGACAATATCATTAGTAAGACTGACTTCACAACTTCAATAAAACATAAATGGTTAAAACCACGACAGCCGCCAATATGGTTATAGTTGCATTTCTTGCTCTCAAGAAAAACAGTGACCCAATTCCCAGTAAATGTGTCACATATCTTGCCATTTGTGTAACCAAATCTTGAACATCACGAGTAAATTAAAAAAGGAAAGCTGCACACTACATACTATGTACATCTTTATTGCTTACTTGTACTTGTGGACGGATGGATGACACTACTTTATTATACAAAGTCACAACTTATGACTCACAAGTTCATTTAATTAAAAAATTCAGACTACAATGATCTATTTATTCCATGAGTAAAAAAGCCTACACCTCCAAACTCAGAACAAAATGTACAAATATCTGGATTTTACTTTCAATTATACAGGCAAGCCAATACAGTAATTTAGTTTAAACATGTCAACAGCTCTTTGTTTTGCTTGAAATACAATAAGGTTTCATCGTACGCACAAAAATG